>JARJLF010002210.1:0-46764 GCA_029378395.1 Mycena leptocephala
CTTTTCTTTTTGCGGCCTCGAGATCAGCATGATCTGACAGTAGAGGCGTCGATTCATCGGAGGGCTGAGGCTCAGGGTGGGCGGGGTGCATTGGGAGCTCGAGTTGAGCCAGTAAAGATTTTTCGATTTATAGGAATCAGAGCTTTTACATTTCCTGTTACATGTATACCGTAAACTGGGCAAGGAAGACACGGCCCAGGTGACGGTTTTCCGCTGGCCATGGAGTTCCATGTCGCATAAACTGATTTCTGAGCTTGATCTAGGCAGGAAGCACATGGAGAGTATGATATGCTCAACGAACAAGGAACGAGACGCATTTGAACATGAAGATATCTATCGAGAAGCCGTAGACAAACACAACCAAAGCAGAAACCTTCTATCCCTGCCTTGTACCGTCGTCTCTCCCACAGCGTTTAGCCGCAATATTCGCTCACAACCTCCACTTCTACCTCTATTATCAAATGCCATTTACCGCTAACGACAACCCCGTTCTCGTTGCTCCACGTCCCGTCCGGCTTAATACCCTCTTTACCCGTTCCCGAACTCTACCTTCTGGACCGGATCTTCTCGAGCGAGTCAGGTTCACGGACGAAAACTCTGATATCGATGAACGCAAGCTCGATTCCTCTGACAAAGATATCCAGTCCCAGCGTTCTTCTCCGAGGTCGGTACTTGGTTATCTTGGCCTCCATGTTCCTCCCGTTAATCTGTCCAATCCGTTCCAAATCTCATCTCTTCCTTTACGTTTCAGGTCCGGTCTCCCAACCGAAGCCCTCGAAGAATTCCTTTCTATCCTGCGGCCGTCGTTCTTCCCGCCGTCCTCACCTGTCCTCCTCACCCGACGCCAGGGCGCTGTTTCTCTCCCTACCTTCCAGCATGAGCGGTCGTATTCCTCAAAGGGCGTGGGTTGCTTCAGCAAAAGAACGACGTGGTCGAAGAGTTAGAGGTCTCTCGCTCCACCCAGCCCAGTCGCAACACACAGACCCCGGACACAGAGAGCGACGACTTTGACAGTAACACACTTCCCATTCGCTGGTTTGCCTCGAATGTCCTCTGTTTGTACCATTCTCTTATTTCCCCTTCGACGTTACTTAATTGCCTGCAGCTTCCCCGATCTCTCGCATGCACACTCGGAACCCCTTCCAACGTCACTCGTCCTATCCTGGCCCAGTATCTCCTGGCCCAGTGTCGCCCATCGCCCTTTCCCCTGCAGCCATCCCTCTCCCACTCCCCACCCCCGACGAAATGATTGAAATATCGTAGACTGGCGAATGGACCTGTCTTTGCTATATGTATGTTATCCTGCCCATTCACCCTTCATGTATCGAATTTCCATCATTGTTTCGGGACGTACCCTTTGCTCGCATATATATACACCTACCTATCTATCGGTCAATTAGACCCTTCATATCTTACTTCATACTAGTGGTTTTATAGGTCTTCCTATCCTCCCTTTTGGTATTTATTGTAGCATTTTCAAAAGCCAGGATGCTTATTCCGATAAAATTGTATACTTCTTGTGGATTTCCCTTGGCGCAGAATTGACCCTACTGTTCACGCTGTCGATTTGGCCCCTGCTCGCGTGAGGTCCACCGTTCCCTTCGCTCGTGGACACGTTGAGCCTTGAGGTCCGTATTAATAGTGTTGTCAGATGACCCAGTTGTGGAGCCTAATTGACACGCAGAGGCCGAAGTCTCCACGGCCCGTAAGCCCCGAAACAGATTTTCCGACCGTTTTTTTTACAACAACTTGACACCTAACTGCAAAACCCTAGAGCGCTTTCAAAAAAAGTTCACGAGCAATTTATGACGTCAATTTCCTTTTGAAGCACAGCGCTCCACACCTGCGCGCACTGGAGCACTGTAAGCGAATGTAAGCGATGTCAACGAGTGTAAGTCAAGTTTTTTTAGAAGCGCTCTAGGGTTTTGCAGTTAGGTGGAATGCCGATTTTATGGAGGATTGATGAAATGATCGCAAATCGCTCGAAAAGGACAGCGAAGCGGTTGTTTTGAGCGATTTGGCAAAAGCTTCCGGTGCTTGTCGGATAACGAGTTCAATTACTTTGCTCGCCTTGCGTCTTCCTCAAGGCCTTATTTAATCCCGCGCCACCCTTCACGGGCGTGTGCGTGTACTATCTCTCATACACAATGGTCGACCGAGTACCACGTCACTCCACTGACCGAGGCAAGTAACTAAGTGCACCTTGCGAAATTCGAGTTGCAACTAAGCGATTTGCAGAAACTGCGCCTTTGCTTAGGGACGATGCAGAAGACGACGAACTTCACGGTGAAGACGCACAACCAACACTGGCCGAGCGCATCAATGCCATTGCTCAAGAACCCTTGACTCCCCTGACTCAAGTTCTTCTTGTCGTCGCTCTAGCGTTGCTACTCCTTAGCTCGGTATGTGTTCTCGCAGACGTATATCTTTATATCTTGCTGAATAGCATCTACAGGTCTTTATTGGTCTCTTTGCTGGGGAATACAGCAAATTGAAACAGCATGAACGGAATGATGGAAACAAACCTTCTCCCACTGTTACAGTGACTTCCACGGCAGTCATTACTACCACAGCTCTGCCACCCCCAGGTCCGACCTCCCCTCCGGTTGAGGTACGTTCAAAATCCTTGTTTGTCCAAGGTCTGAGTTCGAGTTCAGCAAGCTTGCATCACTTCCGAATGCATCATTCTCTCCGCATCGATTCTCTCCTCCCTAGACGAGTCGCAGGACCCTTGCGAGAACTTCTTCGACTTTGCAAGTCCGTAGCCAACCTCTCATCTGTTTAATCACACATTGTTGATTCCAACATCTAGACGGCGGGTGGATTGCTGCTCATCCGTTACCAGCAGACAAGGGCAGCTTTGGACAATTCGAAGCCCTCTCACAGGACAACAAGCGGATTATACAGCACTTCCTAGAAACTCCTGCCGCGACCTCGTCCTTTACCACTTCATACGATGAACAACTCCTTCAGAAACTGCGCAGTTTCTACTCTTCATGTCTGAACGAGGACAGATTGGATGAAATTGGCACGGAGCCTTTGATCCACTTTGTCAAGACGGTGCAAAAGTTGTTTAGAGGGAAAGGGCTCGAGGTTACAGCGGAGAAAGACCAGAAAGTGAGGGGTCTCACTGTGAGTGGCCTCACTGCCGCCATGGCTTTCCTTCATTCTCGAGGTGAGTCGTTCAGCGATGTGCTATCGATTAAGCTAACCTTGCAAGGCGTCGACGCATTGTTTTCCCTCGAGATCGAAGGCGACATTGGTGTAGATCCAAATTTCATGACCCTCTGGTTTGACCAAGCAAGCCTGGGCCTCCCTTCTAAGGAATACTACGACGAGGAATCCATTCTTGATGTGTACCAGGATGTCGTGGAAAGACTTCTTTACACTCTTTCTGAGGAAGAAGAAAAGTTGCAGCGACAGCCAACTCCAACTCTTGTGGACAACACCAATGTGTGGCCTTCTTGGCCTTGGCCTCCGTGGGATAGTCCCGATGACGATGAGGATAAGCCCAACCGCACAGAGACTGCGCACAAAATGGCGAAACAAGTCATCAAATTCGAAACTCGACTTGCCAATGCTAGCCTTGATGCGTGAGCTTTGTTGGAATCGCTTTGAAGTGACTTTCTAATGCCTTGCAGGGATGCTTACCAAGATCCATTTGCGACCTACAACCGTCTTCCTCTTTCAAATCTCACCGAGTCACTGCCTCAAATCAATTTCTCGGAGTATTTCGCTACGTTCGCTCCGCGTCGATTCCCTGAGAATGTGATCATCACCTACCCGGCGTACCCAGTATCAGTGTCGGAGATCCTCGACTCCACTGCGTCGGAAGTGGTCGAAGCATACTTGGTTGTCAGGGCTGCACTTGCGCTTTCGCCAAACTTGGGAATGGCCACGGAGGCCTGGCAGGCGCAGCGCACTTTACTTGAGACCTTGACGGGCATCAAGAAGGGTGCCGTTGGCGATCGGGCGGAGTACTGCGTAGGAAAGGTGGAGCAATCTCTAGGATTCGCCGCTGGGAGGTATTCGTCAACGAGACCTTTGGTGGAGACTCGAGAGAGAAGGGAACCAAAGTCATCACAGGTAATTGTTTTGCTGTCTTGTTGAGCTTAATTTTTTACCTTTTACTAGATATTGTCGACGCTTTCAAGGCCTCCCTTCCGAATGTCCAGTGGTTGGATAAGACCTCGGCCGACGCTGCAGCAGAGAAGGTTGGATCTCGAAGTAAAGTTGTTGTAGTAAAGATTCTTACCTTTAACAGGCAGATGTCATTCGGGTGAAGGTTGGATATCCAATCTCCCCCGACACCGGGATCCGGCTCGATCTTGAGATACTATAGCACGGTTCAGGTGGACGAAGACACCTATTTGATAACATCCTCTCCGCCACGTAAGCATAATACTTCTTGCAACGGTATGCCGCTAATTAGGACACCTTAGTGCTAGTGATTCGTTCAAGACTTGGTTAAAGCTGGGACAGCGAAGGAACCTCGACGAGTGGGAAATGTGGCCATCGATGGTCAACGCATACTTCAATCCTCCTTCGAACGAGGTGAGTCGTGTAGCATAGGTCCGCACACCACTGACGTACTATCTAGATCGTTTTCCCTGCTGGCATCCTCCAACCACCGTTCTTCTCACACGATTGGTAGGCAAAAGATCTTTTGTATTAGCAGCCATCCATTTACGTTCTTCAGGCCATCTTACCTCTCCTACGGCGCGTTTGGGCACGTTGCGGCCCATGAGTTGACTGTATGTGGTTTGCCAGCACTTGATACATTCTAAGTTGATTGCATTTTCAGCACGCGTTCGACTCTGCGGGACGCCTGTATAACCAAGAAGGAAGACTCGAAAATTGGTGGACAAACGCGAGCAATGCCGGATTCCAGATCAAGCAAGAATGTATTGAGACTCAATATTCTGGTGAGTCAGAGTACTTTTGGATGCTCTTAACCCTAACCTCTCACTCAGAGTACACGGTGGACGACGGGAAGGGCGGTAAAATTCATGTCAATGTATGCACATTTTGTTTTCCTCCATCTGAGCACCCGCTCATATCTTTTCCAGGGCAATCTAACGTCTGGCGAAAATATTGGAGACACTGGCCTTATCCAGGCATACCGTGCATGGAAAGCTCAATTCTCCGCCTCGCTCCAAGCTGGCAATGAATACCTTCTACCTGGCCTGAACTATACACGGTAAGTAACTTCTTTTTTTTGGTTTCGGTTACGTCGCTAATTCCGTGTGCCAGTGAGCAACTGTTCTTCATTTCGTTTGGCCGCATCTGGGGCAACAACATGAAGACGGCTGCGCAAGTTCAACGCGTCAGGACAGACCCCCACTCGCCCAATATCTTCCGAGTGGACGGAACGGTTTCAAACATGCGCGAGTTTGCTGATGCGTTCAACTGCTCCGCGACTGCGAAGTTGAATCCTCCGCCTGAGAAACAATGTCTGTTCTGGTCGTAGTATATTTATGTACGGTGGAAAGACTATATTATTTGCACTTTCATGACATTCGGAGTGAAGGCAGTTCGATTGCTGACGGCGACAGATTACAGTACACCTTTGGTGCTCGGCACTTCATTGCCTCCTGTTTTCTCAATGGCCTGGCGGATGGCCAGTGCAACGGCTTTGAACGCGGATTCCGAACTGAGGGCCGTTGGAGTGCCTTGAAACTTTAAATGGTTGGAAGAACGCACCGATGGTGGTCGTTTTCACCACGTAAAACATCCACATGGAGTGTCACCCCAGAGGCAATTGCAAAAGAGTAGAAAATGTGGGGAATCATCTCGGTTGATAGATCACCTATTTTTTCCCGCTTCAAACCGAGGTCTGTAACACAGTACGGTCGAGAGCAGATGTCGATGACTGCTCTCGAGAGGGCCTTCAAATAATGAGATGAGAACGTGGGGAGAGCATTAAATAAAAACCTCATCGAGTGGGGCAAAGCCTGTGCCATACCGGCGTATCCCCCGAACCTCACCGAGTGCTTCCTTGAAAGCTGTCCCAAGAGCAATTGCCTATCCTGTGGACACCGTAGAAATTATTCCAACACGTTTGTAGGGAGATACACTGATAACTCATCTGCAGTGTGATGGTCGTCGATCCACAAGTCGCCCTTGCACTTCATGCTCAGCGACATACCCCCGTGCTTTGCAAGCGCGGTGTACATCTAATGGCCATTAATAGATGCCCTCGAGGTTTGTACCAGACATACATGGTCAAGAAAGCCGATTCCAGTGGAAACATCGATAGTCTGGGTAACTCCAGAGCCTGGAGCACAGTCCAAGTTGAGGGTCACATCGATCTCAGTCTCATTCGTCTTGCGGGAGATTGTTGCCTGCCGAGCCATGGTGGTTTTGCGCAAGGGCGTTGGTAAACAAATGTCTACAAAGTCGGATCACGCAGGTCACGACACCGCTCATGGCCTCCGCTTTTATTCGCCATAGACCAGCGGCGGGCCTCCATGTCGCGCTTCGTCCCCGCGCCTCTTGCGTGTCCCCCTCATGCCCTTCCTCCCGCAGATATTTTTTCTCTTTTTTTCGCAAGCCCCAGCCCGTCCCGGCTCGGCCAGAACCAGTTCCAGTATTGACCCAGGACAACCTTTTCCACCCGTTCTCAAAGTCCCCGTTCCCTATGCTCAGAGCGCGGGGCCAGGCTATTCAAAGAATAGCCCCTTGCCCAGTGTGCACGGCTTCGCACGAGCTGGGACTTCCTCACACACACCCTGAACCTCAAAATGTACAGTTCGAGTGTCCGGATTGCGGCTGGCCCACACATTGTTCAGAGGAACATTGGAAAGAAGACCAAGAGCATCAGAAATACTGCTTGCGTTTGCGAGAGGCCAACGAAGACGAACATGATCTACGGAGCGGCCGCAGAATGTTTGAATTCGAATTACCTGGTACGCCGTTCCCCGCTTTATCAGGCCTTGGTTAAACGCGTCTCTCTCTTCCAGGACCCCAGGGATACGAAGAGGCGATTTCCTTCGCAAATTGGGATGTTTTCTGGTACACCCGTGGATTCATGTCAATGGACACGGAGCGGTCGCGTCGACATGCCAGTAAACTCCTCAGCTACCCTATCACCATAGGTGGCGCCCTTCACCAATTCAGTCCCTTAATGTTGAGCAATCAACGCTTGACGCCAGAGGGCAGTCGGTCCTTAGCTGGTGCGTAGCACAGCTTCAACACTTCGCGCTCGGTTAACACTCTCGATCGGTTTAAAGCGCTCAGATCAACTCTGCATGTTCCACTAGGAGCACCAGAGACGGCCGAAGCTCAGGTCGGAAAACCCCAAGTCCGAGTCTTCATTCTCGGCGCCCGCGCCGAGTCATCCCTTCCAGTCCATGTATGGGAACAACTGTGCTTGCTTTTCCCAGCAGCCCAATTGCACATATTTTTCATCGGACCTCAAGTTTCCTTGCCAAAACCGGAGACTCCCAAGCCGCCACCGCAGTTCCAACCGCCTAGTCCAGCCTCCGACGCCGCTCCCCCGACCTCTAAGGCGAATCCTCAGCCATCTCCATCACCAGCTCCCGAGGCCACTGTTCCAGCAAAAGTTGATCCGATAACGGAGCTCCAAAATAGAAGCGAATATCTTCCAAATGTATTCAAGCCCCCACCTCCCGTCGCTATTGACCGCCAGAAATACACCCGAAACTCGATTAACCGATATGGTGTCCCTTCATATACCACTCCTTACACAAAAGAGCTGACGCTCACCGGCCTTCAAACGAACTATATCGACGTCCACCATCATTTTTCAGAAACGCTGGACCCGTATAGCGACTGCTTTTTCTTCTTTTCTCCCGGCTTTGGATTTCCTTCCGAAAATTCATTCGCCGAAGATGGGGTCACACCTCTCCCGCAAATCGCATCCCCGACAGAATGGGGCTCGGTGCTGCCCCTTCTTCTAGAATCTAAATGCCCCATATTTGTCACAGGATTTTCCCCAGCAGACGTTGAAAGAGACGTGCGATCTTTGTCGGAGGCGCCCGATGTTGCGGGCCAGTTCGAGTGGGTGGTCATGCCGGGTCCAAACACCTTTAGCAGTGAGAAGTGGGAGATTTCTGACTTCGATCCGCGAGTGATGATAAAGGCTAACTGGGGAATCTGGGCGATTAGAGGGAGGAGTAAGGATATACAGGAACGGAGTATGCTCGATGGTTTACTGCCATGGCGCCAATAACTGCACAAACTGCCAACCAACCGCTGTAGAAATAAAATGCATATGGTTCAATTGCGCTGACAGGTTTCTGCCGCGAGTAAGGAAACTTTGCTGTTGCTCATCCGCCAAAAAATCACCGCCACCCGCAATAGTACTATTTTTCGTTCCTCGTCCTTGGGCCACTTCTGCATAGCCAAGAGTCAATATTAATCTCGCTCGTAAATACCTGCCTCAATAAAGTGGCGAAGAAGGAACGGCAAGAGAACCTTCTAGGACGTCCGCGGCCTGGCCTGTGTTGGTTGAATTTATCTCGGACGGAAAGTTTGCTCTGACGGCTGGGCTGAATTGGGGAGTGCCAGTGGACGAGGCAGAATTGGGAAAGGAGGTGGATGTATTGTCGGTCTTGATAGCTCTCTGGAATGAGATCTGTCCCAGAGAATCTACTACAGTTGACATTCTCTTACCCTTATCCTTGGCCTGTTGGTGCGACAGTTGTTCGGGCTCCGACGATATTCTCTAATATCGGACTTTGCAAAAAAGACGGCCGATGCGAGTCGTCCAGTGGCTCCATTTTTGCGACCAAATAAGGTGAAAAGACGCTTCAACTGCGATCCGGATTCAAGAGAGGTGAACACAGTGCTCCGAAGGCAGAAAAATGCCTATTCACCTCCGTCTCAAAGGCCGCCCAGGATTCAGGTGTTTGAGAGGTTTCGGGCCGCTCAGCGTCTAGGTATTCAAGCGCAACGGCTTTTATTACTTTCTAATCAACCGCAATCGAATTAGCTTGTCATAGTGGATGGTAGGAAAAAACTCGCTCTGAATCGTTTGTACACCGCATCGTTCCCAACCAATCAAGGCTCGGTTGATCTTGATTTGTGTGAGTATGAGGACAGACGGACCCCAGTTCTCCAACAACCTTTCCAGGAGGACATTTCGACGACGAACCGTTTTTAGCAGCAGCTACAAGTTACAACGGTGCCGGCCTTCAGACCTCCAGCAGAGAATCTTACAGAGCACTCAAATCCTACCTGATGACATTGGAAAGTTCAAGTCTATCGATATGGTGCAAGGAAACGTTTTGCTGACGCAATTTAGGTCCCGCAGTAAGTCTCAAGCGTCAGTTGAACCGTGGGAATGATCGGCCTGGCATACTTCGAAGTTCAACTACCACCTACCACTTTCGTCTATCTTCTCAGATGCGTGGTAATCTCGGTAGAAACTTGAATCCAATCTGATACAATTACAGGTCTAGAAGTTTCCTAAAGTAACGGAGCTCCGTGCAAGTGCTATCCAAAGCACATTCATGCCCCGACTCAGCGTAGGCATAGTCAATTATTCTGCACTGTCCGTCGGCTGCCACCAACAAATTTCTCAACTCTAGATTGTTATGCTGAACCCCACTGGCATGGATAGATAACGCGTGCCGCCAGAATGTTTCCCTAATCACGGTTGTTTAAGCCACAGATCAGGCTTAGTACATATTGCAAAACTTCACCTTTGCTGAAGGGAAAGCGAGGCTGCGTCTGCGAAGGCTTGTCCACAATCGTCCATTGCCAGGATGACCCAGCCGTCACCTTCAAAGCAGCCTTTGAAGTGGGGGAGGACATTTCCTTGGAGAGATGATAATGCCTCGTACATGCGAACCTCATTCCGAAGGTCATTAATATTCTCTCCTCGCCGGTTTGGAGTTATGGCCTTGATGACTAGGGCCAACGACCCGGCATTCGCTCGGAAAACGACCCCAGTTACTCCTATTCTCACTGGTCCTTCAAGAACGTCAAGAGTTGGGATCGGAGGAGGGATGGTGGGACGAGTCGCATTTTGATTGAGAACACTTTCTATGCCCGAGAAGGCCGGAATGGAGAAGGGTGGAGTCAAGGGCCCAGGGGAGTTGGGCGGAGACCCGCCGTGGTGGCTGGGAGACTGAGTAAGACCTATTGTCTTGGCCTCATATCCAGGGATGGAGAAGAATATGTTTAGAGTCTGACTGAATCAGCTTGGTGTGTACTCCGAGTGATCGTTAAGCCTACCCATGTTTCCCCGAATAAAAAATTCGATCCCGAATGATCCTGCCCCTTTTTCGTCTCCGGTCCGACCTTGAACATTTTCGCATTCTGCGGAGCGAACCTCTGGCTGTCCGGTGGTAGACTTGCACTGGGCACGGGGATCGCGATGGTGGACAGATCTGAGAAGGCCGGGCCAGGTATCACGAGCATCGCTAGTACTAGTCTGAAGAGATCGTCGATGGGCAGACTGGGAGAGCACACTACCCCGTAGCGAGTCGACTCCGAGGATGGGACCCTTTGAAAGAGCATCGCCTCGGAACCTCCAAAGAGCACGCCGTAGAGCGTTTCGGTATCGTACATAGCGACGGCGAGCTATCATAGTGCTCAGAATGGCAACTTCAGAGAGAGTAGTTGAATACCTTGTAGATAATTGCCCGTTCGCCGTACTCACGTCCGCGAAAAGCTAGACTATGCCCATCCACACTAGTTGAGAGTTGTTCTATTTTTTTAGAACAGTTATTGTAGACACTCCATCCCTTGTCTTCCCAGATCACCAGCCCTTTCTTGTCCTTCAAGAGGAACCTGTCGAGGGTCTGGTCGTCCAGCGAGAACTGCGCCTTCCGGCGGATTGTGTGCCCATAGGCCACTCGGACAAAATCAGCTAGCTCAGTGCCGATATTTATCGCAATGCTGGCCGAGTCGCTTTTGTTGTAGATTGCTTCGTTTTGAAACCCTCGCCCAGTTAAGCTGGTGATTAGGACCTTGACATCACATAATTGTTTGAATTTATGGGCGGAGAGAGTACCCGACGCGCTATCGCGGCTAGCGTGTTAGCCAATGAGTTCAAAAGCAGCGCATCGAGGGGAGCCTGAACGAGGAACGCAGGAAGGCGATCAAGGGTCGGTGGGGATGCAGGGCGAAATGGCTCTGTGGCCGTCGACTGTGAGATACAGGGTGTTGGGGGGTTGGGGAATTATAGCGGTATGTTTTGTGGAGGAGGTCTAGCATCGCAGAGAGCAAAAGGAAGTGACCCCTATCCGTTAGTCATTTTTCATGAGTCATTCGCTACATTTTTATTTTTAAACACTGAAATGGAGACCAACTGGAGTCAGGATGGACAATTCACAATGGAGCTGATAGATATATAATGGGGTTCGCTGAATTCGAAAGAACAGATTAAAGACTCGGGTGAAATTGTTTGACGGTAAAGCTGGCCGGGAACTGAGAAGGCAACTTAGGCAAGGAATTCCCAAGATAAAGAACGCACACAAGTGTTCACCACGCAAAAAGAAAAGAAAAATCCCAAGATAACAGAAGCCGATAGTGCAGCGGCAGTTTGCCAAAAATAAAAAGCCCATGGAAATGTTGAATGTAACAACCGCAAATACTTGGACCCTGCGCGCGACGGAAAGTGGTAAATTTTCATTCGCACCGCCGTTCGATGAATCTAGGGTACCAAAGTACATCGAGATGAAGGATGAGTGTCAGAGAGTCGTCTATCTCCAGTTCGATGAGCAGACAAGCTAGAACCCGATAGCAATCTCATAATCGTCAAGTTGGCCGAGGCGAACGTCCTCCATGAAAAATTGAACAGCGGTCCGTTCGGATTTAAAGGTGCGGACCGCGGACTAATACATACGAGGTGTAAGGAGAAATATCGCAGATGCAAGACGAACACGGAAGCGCTCTGGAAATACATAAGTCCGAAATTCATGAAAGGGGTTGGCAGTGGCGGCCGTTCGTAAGAAGTAGAACACATCCGCGGACTACGAGATGAAAGCAGAAGATTTGGGAATGCAGACAAGTGAAAGCCGACATAGAAGCAAATGAAATGTCCGAAAATACGAAACATACGTCCGGTCCGGTCTTGCTTTTCATCAGGGCTGGGAACGGCGGAGAACAAATATCCGAAGAGATACGCGGACACGCAATCCATGTAAAATTCCGAAGTCGCCAAAAGTTTGGTATTCCGCGGTAGCTCGAAACCCAAAGGACGCCGTCTGGAGTTCCACGCGGCAGTAAATCTAGTGTGCGCTTGCCCCAATTTCCGCGCGATCTTCTAACCACTTGCGTACTTCCTTTTTGTTGACCAACCCCACCACCCTCATCTTCTCGTCCTCGCTGCGCGCCCGGTATAGCCGCATAATGTGGCCACACACGCTCCAGACATCCTCCCATGTCGCATCGAACAGCTCCCACCAGCAATTCGGTGGCGTGGATGGGAGCGGGATGTGCAGATGCCGCGTGGTCAACAGAATTGCGGCGCTGACTATCGTGGGAACGGTGTACAGCGCGTACACTGGTGTCTGCAGCCTGTGGACGCCGCGGATTAATTGGCGGCACATGAAGTAATGTGCGGGAACGGACTGACGCGTCATTTAGGTATCCCCAGGCGCGCGAGCACGCCTCCTCCTCGCTCGTGAGCCCCAAGACGCGCAGGTAGTTGATCAGGGTGCCGTACGGCAGGACGACGTGCACGTTGAAGCCGAGGCGTTTCAGGATCTGCATCTCGGACACCACGAGGGCGTCTTTGAGGTCGTAGAACGTTGACCCGAAATAGGACATGGGTGCGTATTTGAACTCGGCCTGTGCTTTGGCGCCGAGGGAGTGTGCGGCGCGCTGGAGGAGGAGGTCGTACACGTTTATGAGGTCCCGCATTCGAATGGGGCACTCTTCTAACTTCGATGCAAGATACAAGGCACCCATTCCGATATCCTGTGCTTGCCAATGTCAGGGATGCATGAAAAAAAAAACGACCAGTGGAGACATACACCAATGCCAAATTGCTTCATTGATGTTACAAACCAGAAACGGTGAAATAGGATTTGTGCTGTAGCAACGGCCACCTGTTTCCTGTTCTCGGAGATTTTCAGAGAGACGTGGCGAGGGCTAAACTGGGCACATACTGCCTCAGGAGAATGCCTGCCTGGTGGACGAGCTTGCAGCCATATGCGCGGAGATCCTCCTCGAGGTCCTGTGGGATTCCGTCCTCCCTCGAAGGCGTGCGCTCGATCTGAGCCAAAGTGGCGAGAGGATACAACGCGGTTGACATACAACCACCAGCCTTTGTTTGGCTGTGGCAAGACGCTCCAGCCAAACATACTTCCTCCTTCTCGTCTTTCATGGCAAATCTCCCACCGCGGCCAGGCTCTCCCTCGCGGACACGAGACGACTATTCCCCGCGGCGCGGGCGTCCCATGGGCGAGCCTTCGCGCCGGCTGGTTGACCGCCTCGACCCTCCGCCTCGTGTTCAGCGCGCCGGACCACCGCCTATGGATTCGTATGTTGCAGAATATGACCGGCGCGAAAGCTTTGGGCGGAGAATGGACTTTGAGCGCAGAGACAGAGGCTGGCCGGACAGAAGAGAGCGCAGCAGAGAGCGCGGTCCTCCGCCTCCACCACCGCGTCGCTCGCCCGAGCCTTTTGACAGAGACCGACGCCCTCCGCCGCCGCATTTCGACCTCAGAGAAAGGCCATTCGAGCGCGCGGATCGATACCGTCCAGAGTCACCACCTCGCTGGGATAACAGACGGCCACCATCGCCTCGTCTTTCCGGTATTTAATTTTCATAGTGGGTCGCGTCGCGTCTCATAGTCGAATTAGACAGGTTCCCCCCTCGACGAAACTCGCGGTCTCCCAACTTCAGGCGCTCGAGATCACCCCCAAGACGCCGTCCTCTTTCTCCTCCCCGTCGACCGCTAAGCCCTCGTCCTCGCAGTCGCAGTCCGCCGCTCTCTTATCCTGCGAAACGCATCAAACTTGGGAACCACTCCATAGTAGGTGCTCCTCGGTCCCCTTCACCCTCCAGGCGCGGTCGGCCCCCTCCTTCTCAACCCCGAAGCCTTAGGGACGGTCGCAGTCGCAGCCCTCCACGCCGTTCACCGCACAAATCACCCGTACGATCCCCCGCTCCCAAGATAAAGGACGAAGAGCCTGAGCCAGGTATGATCATAGAAGACGAACCTCCGCCACCTCCGCCACCGCGTAGAGCACCGACACCAACGCGCCCTCGAACGCCTCCCAAGTCTGAGCCCTTCACAATCAAGACCGAACTGGCCCAAACAGACCTCCCAGTAAAAACCGAAGTCGAGGCCAAGATCACTCCGAAAGTTGAAGACGTAAAACCGGTGAAGGAGAGGTGAAGGAGCAAGTCAAGGCGCCTCCAACAGGACCAGCAGCATATAACCGGCCAGCAGCACCGGACGAAAAGCCCGACGTTCAAATGCGAAACGCTCCCCACCGAGACACCCGCGAAATCGAGGGGGAGGCGCGCCAGCCGCGGTGCAATGTACCAGCGGCGCGGCTCTCGCTCTCCTCCACGCGGGCCGCGCGGAGACCGCGAGCGCTTCCCTCCTCGCGGCCGAGGCGGCGGACGGCGGGGGCTTCCTTCGCAGGCCGCGTCCTTTTCAGGCGCTGGCCGTCCACCTACCCGACAGGCCAGGCCCGTCTACGTATCCGCCAACCCCTCGACTACCCCGCATCCCCGCGCCCCCGACGCCGACCACGCCGTGGTGAGCCCTCCCCCCGCCGCGCACTCTGGCGCCCCCGCCCGACCGGAAGTGCGCTGCCCAAGCTGCCGCCGATCCCCGCGTGGGAGTCCGTGACCCCGAGCGTGCTGAGGTGCGTGCGCTTTTCTCACCTCCTGTGACTGGTATTGACGACACGCAGCTGGCGGCGGCGCAGGCCACGAGCAAGGCGCACCGGGCGACGCTCCGCGCGCAGTATATGAGCCTCGAGAAGGTGACGCGGCGGGCGCTGCAGGAGCTGGAGACCGCGAACCTCGAGCTGCGCGCGGTGGAGGGGCGGCGCAAAGTCGCGGACACACACCTCGAGAAGGCGCGTGCGGGTGCGTTAGGGATCGAGTACATACCACCGCTCGTCGACATTGCCACCACCTCGTAATCGCGCCGTGTGCCCGTTTGCTGTCGCGTAGTGTGTTTTGTTATGTGAACTATACAGTATGATACAGCGCGTCAATGCAATTACTTTGGGATCGGTGTGCACTCCATGTGCGTCCTTTAGGGTCCATTGGTAGAGCGCAGAAGAATCCAAGGTTCTGCGTCCCATAATGAGCCATTTTCGGGACATACTGGTATTATTCTCGCACCTGCATGGCCTCAACAACCGCTTCGAGTGCATCTGCAACTGCGCAAAGTCAGCAATAATGCCCACAACGCGTCTCTATCCCGTATACGTACACAATGCATTCCTTTGCTATGCCTCCCCGTCGTCGCGGCAGATTTCGGACTGTGGTGCGTCGCGCTCGCTGTCGAACGTGTACCGCGACGTCGGGCGCGCTAGCAGACGAAACGAATAAGATATAAGCCTCAGTAATACATGAGACGCACGGCAATGAAGCTCTTGAGCACGTCGTCTGCGTTGGTCGTTTTGGGTGTCCTTGCCATAGAGAGGAAATAAGGAGTCTCGTGACGTCATTTGAATTGTTGAATTCATTTTTGAATCGGCTCTAATACAAGAACTAGGATACAGTGTTGAACTTTTGACTCCTCCATAAGTAATGTAGTGTATTTATTACCGTACATGCACGCCCTTCACTTTTAGTTTTTTACCACCCGCGGTCTGCCAGGCGTCCGCCCTTGAGGTTCGCATCGCTGGTCAGACAATCAGTACGGCGGAAAAAGATCAACAAAGGCCGCCTACATCGTCAATCCAACCATGGCGGGGCCCAAGTTCTCAGAAACCTGTGTGCGGGTCAGATGGCAAACTATTTATTACCGCGTGAGACAACTCACCTCCGCGAGGATCTTCGGGTTGTTGTAGTGCGTTACTGCCTGTACAATTGCCCGCGCACGCTTGGCCGCATCCCCCGCCTGAACACGGCGTTAGAAAGTATCCATCAGCACGGGTAATTCAATTACCTTGAAAATCCCAGAGCCGACAAACACTGTTTGAAACAAACGATTGAGCGCTATCTGTTTTTATTTTTGCGGCACGCACCTCCGTCGCACCCGAGCTGCATCATCATCGCGGCATCAGCTAGCACAGACGTCGGTTAACCGAAACGAGACGCGGGTTGTACAAGTACAAACCCGGGGTTGCGATCCCTCCTGCGGCAAAATTGACGACAGGGAGGCGTTTCAAACGCGCAGTTTCCTTCAGTAGATGGAACGGGGCTGCCGCGCTCGCTTAGCGGAATTACGGCGAAACGCGCGCGCACAGACCTTGGATTTCCTTGGCAAAGAGGTAGAGCTCGTCCTCGGTCATGATGCTCGCCTTGCGAATCTCCATGTTGACGGCGCGCTCGTGGCGCACCGCCTCGACGACGTTACCCGTGCCCGCCTCGCCCTTGGTGCGGATAAACGCGGCACCTTCCGAGATCCGACGGAGCGCCTCCCCAAGGTTGCGCGCGCCGCACACGAACGGGACCTTGAAATTGTGCTTGTTGATGTGGTGCTCGTCGTCCGCGGGGGTGAGCACCTCGCTCTCATCGATGTAATCGACGCCGATCGCCTGCAGAATCTGCGCCTCGACAAAGTGCCCGATGCGCACCTTGGCCATGACAGGAATCGTGACCGCGTCGCAGATTTGCTTGATCATGTGCGGGTCGCTCTAAAAAGCGCGTCGGCGCTATTCCATGGCGATATTTTATTTTGCCTAGGAAAAACTTACCATCCGGGCGACGCCGCCATCAGCGCGAATGTCTGCAGGAACGCGCTCAAGCGCCATTACCGCGCAGGCTCCGGCTTCCTCCGCAATCCGTGCCTAACAATGTCATATTTTTTATATTATAAAAATCACGAAGCATTCAGAGATGTTGTGCCTACCTGTTCAGCATTGACAACGTCCATGATAACGCCACCCTTGAGCATCTGTGCTAGACCAGATTTGACGCCAAAGGTTCCCAGAGTGCTTCCGCCGCCCTCGCGCTGCGCAGAACGCGTGGGAGCGACTCCATTGGCGGGATTGGCGGCGGCAGTTGGCGCGACGGGTGTGGTCATTGTAGAAAACCCGATTTGGAAAGAAACGCAATCGAGTCAAAACAGGTACATCAGCAAATCCTGATTGAACTATAGAGTGCTACATAGTGCTACATAGTCCGGTGTAGTCTGGTGTAGTGAAGGTCCTTTGCCGCATAGTAATCCCTCACTATGTAGTACTATGTAGAGCTCCATAGTATGTTATAGTACGGTGTAGACCCAAAAAAATCAGGATTTGCTGATGTACCCTCACGTGATCCTTGCAATCTTCTCTTCTTCAAGTTCCTCAAGTTCTTGACGTTCACTTGGTTCAACTTCTTTCTTCGACCGTATAGTCCAAATCCTCGTCTGTCGGTGAAAATGCCTTTCCTTTTTTTTTTTTGACAACCTAAAATCCCAAGAAGTTCTTTACGTACACTTTATCCTTGCCTCGGGATGCAACATACATTTCGGGTCTCCGTCTCCGTGGCCCTCTTGCCTTTACTTGGCAATTCTTTGACATAAAACTAAGCATGGAATGGGCCCATTTAAGTCTGGCCGTGCCATTTCTCGACTGCGTGGCAGCACGCACGATAACGCGAGCACTCGAGCTGAGACGAGCGAATCTAGAAGCCGCGGCCACATATTAGAAGTCGTCTTCTACGCCAGGGTCGCTGCTTTCTCGCCGGCTTAGGCTAGGAGGAGCAACAGAGACCGGCGCGCGTTCCGAGTCGAGTCAGAGTCGACATGTGCATATGGACGTACTTGTGTCAGGTCAGTATGAGTGAGTAGCGCTCAAGTCGCAGCGCTTGATACAAAACGCCGGAGTACGGGTACCCCAACCTGCGAACCAGGTTTGCCGGCATGCAAAATCCGGATTGCGGTGGCACTCGAACACCGTTCGCAGATACGAAACCTCCGGCTCTCCTCCGAGGTCGGATTTAGAAGAGTTCGTGCATTAGTGAACAGCCCGAATGTGAGCGGTGTCCTGATCCCTGGCGCCTCTGATGATATTATAATGTACCTAACACCTAACACAAATGGATAGTGTCCTGAAAGCACGGCGTTCGGCGGCCACCGCGGCCCATAGCTTACCCACCGCAGCACGCAAAAGGTAACCGTTCTTCGGCCTTTTCAGACCTTGCCCGTATGCGCAAGGTCTGCGTGTGCATAAACATGCTATTTTATGCACGTTACTGGGACGCGTTGTGACGCGTTTTGGCGCGTAAGAATAAGGATATGATGTACTACTTTCGTGCGGCCGTTCGACTACCAGAGGTAGCATTCAATACGCTCCGTTGCCTAATCGGTGCTTCCCCAGTACTCCACATTTCCTTCGAAAAATATCCACCGTGGCCCGAATTGACATGCGCAATTACCGGGCGGTTATATTATTGGTATCGAATTACATTCACCCCGTATCTGCGGGCGTAATCACGCAATACCTTGCGCAATTCCTTGGAGACGCCCGCGTACTCTGTATTCATTGATTCAATTGATATCGTCAGGAAGCGGGTTGAAACGGCGTGGATCGCACGCAGTCAAGATGAAAGCGCGAGATCGCCCCCGGAAGACGCCTTGCACAAGGAAACGCCCTTCAATTATCCAGACAGACTAGAATTGGATTGTAGACAACGAGTGACATGACACAACGCGCGATAGATACATGTACGATGGGTGTCATCGAACAGGCCAATGTCCGCAGATATGTATGTGCCAAACGGGAAATCATATCTAGATACGTGGCGCGCGAATCAGACGACCGCGGGAGCGGAGGCAGAAATGCGACCGGACGCAGTGTGCTTGTTGTGTGTGGCCAACGGTGCATCCGGGGCGGTGATAGCGAGGCACACGCACAGAGCAGGTAGGCGGAAAAGGTTACACGCCGGGGGACGCCAAAAAGACGCCGTCCCAATCATATGTACAACTTGAGAAACGCTTGGGGGCTAAGACATCCGGATTAGGACAAAATGAGGGACAGAAAGGGAGGAATACATACCGGTTCGGGAAGTGCAGCGGCTCTATCGACGAAGCTGGTATCGATATGGCAGTGCGCGGGTGGAACTACGGGTGCGGGGGCCCACATGAGAAGGGGCAGAATACTGCATGATGGGGTCGCTGACACGGCGCTTCTGCGGCCGGCCAGAGTCATCCTCGCGGTCACCGGTGCGTTTGCGCTTTACGGCAGCAGTTCGGCGGGTATATGGAGGGTGTGAGAGGTCCTCGTCGATGTCAGGAAGCTCAAACTGGAGGAATGTCGGGCTGTGGTACGGCAATGGGATTGGCGCTACCAATGGCGCATTGCACACGACATGGGTGGTCTTCGGTGTCTGCGGCGGGGGTGTACCCGCGGTCGACGACGAGGCAAATGAACTGCAAGTGTCGGTGGGCGATGGGGGCTCTGGAAAGGCTATGAGACTAAGATTCACCGCGAATAACACCGAGTACTCACGGTCAGGGTAGAACGGCACATAGGGCCCCAAGAGCGAATGCCATGGCTCAAGAGCAGGGCGGGAGTGTGACCAGCACGTATAAGGACTATCAGGAGAGCCAAAGGAGCGCAGAGAGAGATCAGCAAGCGAGAGATAGTCGGGGGAGGGGAGCGAGTAGTTCATGGTGGATGGAAGCAAGAGAGCGGGAAAGTAATTGAGATCGGAAGGAATTTAAAGGTGTCTCCGCATGCACTGGATATGGAGTACATGCCCGAATAGTCGCCAGTTACCCGGAGGTCAGCCGCAGTTTCACACTCAGTAACCGCGTTCAGGGCAAAAGAGGAGATCTGCATCACGCTCTCATCACTTCCTATTTCGGCTTCCGTCACACTCCCACCCCAAATGCTCTCCCCGTCCCTCCGCCAGTATTTTGTCCCCCGCAACGCCCGCCACCATCTCCCCGTATACACAGACTTTCGCAGCGGCGGCGCACAGTGTTTTATTCTCATAAAAAATATCCAAGGTTATACCCCAGTCAGTCCGAGTAGACTTTACGCTTGATGGATCCTGGCTTATCATGATACATGTCAGGCCCTTGCAAAGGATCTCTCAGACACCCTATTCCACCCCACAGACACCGCGGCTTCTCGCATGCGCGTCGAACAGCACTCCAACCGTCTTGTCATCAAGGGTGGTCGCCCTGACTGGAAAGACCGCGTAGTAGACTGGCTACGCGAGCGCGGCTTCTAGGAAACGCATATCACCCATGAAAAAATAAAATAACACAAGCCGGCGCATCGCCGCGTGCGGAATGACAATCACAGTCGTCGAAGCATCTCGCATCGCGCATGACTGCAGTCCCCAGATGTCCGTATCTATATCCAGCAGTGTATGTCTGAACCGGATGATGCACAACATACGGATTGATGCCTGTCCGAGTGATATTCATACATATGTTGCCCATCATCGTGCGATGTAACACCATTCATCCGACGCCGTGTCCTCTCCGCCCAAGATCTTTTGATATATCGCGGAAACGGAGCGCGGATACGCACCAAACCGCTTGGAAACGCCAATTTTTTAAAATTTCGAATCACCGCAGCACCCGGTCGCGGCAAGGGATATTTCTTTTTTCGGTCCATTCATGCACGGTTCGGACAGCTCGTTTATGCGACGCTCCGCACTCCGCAGTGCCCGCCGTGTGACGTCGCTGAAAATGCACTGCACGCCATTTCCCCGCAGCGAGCACGGCATATACACCCAGGGGCTCCGCGATAGCTCGCGGCATTTACAGAGAGCGACGGTGTGTACTGCCCCCGCATATCGTTGATTGCTCAATTTTGTCGTTGCTTTTCGAATAAAATCACCGGGGTCAATCAGGTGGCTGGGCCAAAAGAAGATCATGGAAACCCTCACCGAGTGGGCCGCTTGCTGCCTACCATGCGAAAACGCGAGTACAATGAAAGATGTGACTTAGGATTCATGAGGCGACGGCGTAGGCCGCAAAGCTACAGCAGGCATACAGCGCTACAGCATCTATCCAAAAACTGTTATCTGTCCGCTCTGACATGGATATTCCGGGTATGACGGCCAGTTCCTTCCTCCCTTCTGTCGGACATATGTTGATCAGAGACCGTAATACGACCTCCGTTTCCTTTTCACAGCCTAGTCCCCTGTCCTGTCTTTCTTACTGCCAAGTCGTTTGACCAATTGACATTCCCGAAAATGTGGTATTCTGAATCCAACAGTCACTTTACTGCGCGCCCAGCAGTCTTGGAATGACCGCTCGCGTCTACTCGGCGCTTAGCCCACGCGATGTCGTAAGAGAGTAGTTTAGAAAGGAAAGTGGCTGTGTCGTCGCATCATAGATCGCTGATCGCAATCACTGCCAATTCACTTGTCCCTTCTTCTGTTTTGCAAGTCAAGGGTGCGCCCGAGCTAAGCCCGGACTCAGACATACTTACGCGTCAAATCCAAGTCCAGCACCGTGCAGCAACTCTTTCGTGTTTCCCCCGTGTATTCAAAAAAACCCGGGAGTCGCTGTTCCGCAACTTTTCAAGGATCCGCAACAATTGATTTCGATTTACCTTTGGTGACCTGGTCGCAATACCCTGCGCCGCCTTGATATCTCGGCGGCGCAGGGTACTTGCCGCGGATTGCCAAGTTTGACTGTGACAAGACATTCGGCTGGGCTTCCGCCCCTTCCGCCGGAGCGTCGTACAAAAGGGCTTGTTCGCGTGTTTCGCGCGCTGTAACGTTTCGATGGCGCTGCGGCTCGGTGGTTTCCGTGTGCGCCAAAAAGGAGGCACTCAAAATTACCAGCACCACACCCTGCTCTCCTCTCTGTCTGCATGTTAGTTTTATATTCATTTCATTCCAAGGCACAGGCACCCAGATCGCACACCCGCCTGTTTTTCTTATCCAGGAACACAACAGCTACATATGTCGTCCTGATATGTCGTCCTGATTCCGTCGGTCTTGTTCTGATGTGACGCCTTTTTTACAATATTCAAGGCACTATCTGCAGGCGGGCCGTATGACGCATTCATATGGTTCTGCATATGTTGCACGTACACTCAATTACTTCGGGCCTTTACTCGTGACCTTGATTTTTTCGGACCTTCAGGTGATTCTCTCCCGGTCGGCTTGATACTCTCACAGTGCAGTGATTCTGCCTCGGTTGTTTCTAGCGAACGACGGTCTACCGCACTACGACCGTGGTTTCTAGTGAACGTCTACGGTAGTGTCAATGGTAACGACTATGATCTCGTCTCTGGGTGCATCAAAATAGCTCCCCGAACTCGCCAGGCAAGTGCTGTGATAGTGGACGAGCAATCACGAATGCCATCGCGATGATAGATGGAAGTTCTTTCCTGGGAGAAACACACATCTTGCCTTTTATTATCAGCCTACGACAGGATTCTCAGATTCAACGTTTGTGTGATCTGCCGCACTTCGAGACTCAGTCAAAAGGTGTGTTTACGGCTGTCTGAAAGTACCGGCAACCAATTTTAACGTGTATCAATTCATTCGCAACCCTAACTACAGTGTACGAAAATATATTGGAACCTTTGCTAACCTCGGCGGGCAACCGCGGGCTGCATATGATAATAGATCAAGAACCATCTTATCGTTTCGGTGTCATGGCCGTTTGGCCAGACGCCCGAGGGCCGACACCGCCGGTCTGTGGACTTTGGAAGCTCCGGAGTCGGACAAATTGGTGGATTTAAATTTGGCTGAGAATGAACTGCATTTGTCTGCATTTTCGAAGGCAAAGCGCCTTCCAGACTCGCTGACTGTGTGTGGCATTTTCCTTCATCGTGGCGAGCTCGGGAAAAAAAAAGTTCTTCCTCCATGTCGGCGCGTAGGTGATGAGCCACTACTGCGACTTAACTTCTGAGAGCTCCGCACACCACAGAGCGTTCTTCATTTCAAATTTAAACCGAATGGAAACTCACACCTCGCATGACCTCTCAGACTCACATCTCTTTCAAATAGATTCCTCCAGACACCGAAGGCCTTGCTCAAGCTCGCACTAGTCATCTTCACTGCATTTTCACTGGCGAGCTTTTTTAACAAGGAACCAGATCCCACCAGACCACGCCCATCATCCCCCGAAGGTGCTCCCCAAATGGCTTCATCGCTTCAACTCACACTCTCCAAAACCTCGTTCCTTTGCTCCCCATCACACGCGATCTACGGTACGGTCGCAATTTCGTACTCATGTTCACCGCGGTCAATTATCTCATGGACGCAGAATGCTTCAGTTGTTATGTCCGATGGGAGCGAATCTGACGACGGTGATTATCGAGGATGGACCCTGCTGCACACATTTGACGCTCACGCGGGCCTGTCTCGAGGCCTGTGAGATATTACCATGGTCGCATGCGATTACGAGGTGCATCCTAACATCGCTTGATTCTATCTCTTTCATTCAATGCTAATGCCCTCTTTCCACAGCGTAGCGCTTCAAGCGCGATCCAGCTGCACAGACCAGTTTCGGGGCCATACTACGATTCTTGAGCAGAGCCTGCATTCAGTGTGGATACCTGAGGTAGTGAGCGTGAAGATTGCATTTCACTGAGCTAACGCAATGCTTTTTAAGTTCAAGTTCAAGTCAACGCTCGGCATATGCCGGGTCGTTGAAATTGCCATGCGGTTTAAGTTCAAACACGCGGCAAATGCCCAGTCGGCGAGTCCATCCCTTTTTTGCGTAAAAGCTCCCCCATTTTCTGTTTCATTTTGTCATGGTGCACGCCCTCGCTGTCGTATGCAGCCCGGCCTCCGGCGTCTTCCAAGCCCGGGCTCATGAGGAAGCTCAAGGCGGAGCTCGTGCTGGGAAGGCGACACCGACTCGAGGGAGAAATGCTTCTTCTCGCTCTCCGAAACAGCGGTGGGCAGCCATTCCGAGGACGAGAAAACACAGAATTCATTTTCGAACCCATCGTTCGAGCCCGGGCTCATGAGGAAGCTAAAGGCGGAGCTCGTGCTAGGAAGGCGACACCGACTCGAGGGAGAAATGCTTCTTCTCGCTCTCCGAAACAGCGGTGGGCAGCCACTCCGAGGACGAGAAAATACATAATTCATCTTCGAATCTTCGAAGAGTTGTCGAGTTTGCAGACATCTGTACTGTGTACGCGTGTTAAGGGACCCATTGCAGCATCTCGTTTTTCTTCTCACTTTTCCGCCCTTTGTCGAACGGGAAACTAAAGCGTGCGCTCAGTCCTGGTCGCGCCTGAATACAAGGGCCACACCCGGCGTTCTGAACGTCTGCGCTTTACCAAGTTTTACCTCAGTTGATCATCAGCGGATACAAGTGAGATTCGAACCTATCGTTCGAAATAAATCACTTCGGCCTGCCACCTGCCACTTACTCTTGTAGGGTATACAAACGTGCGCTGCTTTATGCAGGTCGCCGCTACTTATGCCTTGCGCGTTCAGCGAATCTAAGGACGGGAAACCACATTACTTATCCACTGGCATTTTCCAAGAGCTTCATGCAGCGTCCGTTCGTTTTTCTTCTGTCTTCGCCGCCCATTGTCGACCGGGAAGATTATCCACTCCACTAAACACCACTGAAAACCAAGGCCACCTGCGAAGCGTTGCCGCCTCTTACCGACTTTACCTCGATCCTTGATCGCCGTCGTACGTTGGACTTCGAGCGCGTCGTCTAATCTTTGACCTGTACGCCAGCTGTCTCTTCTTCGAAGGGGATGCCGTCTCCTACCCGAGCTTCTGGCCGTTCGCTCCACCGAATTCTGGTTCGGCTTCCACTGAAAACAACCTCGTTCCCATTTCGAGCTCAGAATGGACCCAAGCAAAAATGATTAACAAGGAGCACAGGCATCGGGAGGTTTACTTTGTTTCCTCAGCATTGCAGCTCCGTATAAGCAGTATGCCAGCAGCTTCCCATGTCCTTCTAGCGTACCGCTGGAGTCGAAGTATTCGTTTTTTCGGGTTATTGCCTCGATGCAGGCATAGAATTCCATTGGACGAGTAGACTGGCACGTACGTCTGTCTGCCAGGAAAACGGAAATGATTAATCGGAGCGAAACCTGAAACAATGGCCCTTCGTCCATGAACGCCCGAGGCATTTCGAAGGACGCGGCGAGGCTTGATATTATGTGGATATGTCAACGGAGGGCGCGGGGAAGTCAATGTGACCATGTTATACTGTAATTCCCGTCCCTGCGCGCACAACTTCTCAAGGGTGGCCAGCCTATAAAAGGCGGGTTCCTCCTCGCCAAATCTTCACGGTCAACCCGCACTCGAGCTTTCCTCCAGTAAAAATCAGCCTCTCTATCATCATCATGCAGTTCTCTTCCTTCATCGTTCTCGCCTTGGCGTGCGTTGCGCAGGCGGTCAAGGCCTCTCCCACCGAAGGCAACACCGCGTCCGCTGCTTGCGTCGGGGTACGCGCGCTCCATCTTTACTCAGCGTCGTCAGCCACTAACGTGCTGCACAGGGTCATTGCGAACCATCTGTCAAGGCCGTCGCTCCCGGCACCTCTGCCAACCCTGACAAATACCTCTTCGAAGCCCTCCACCACGCCGTCCTCGAGTCGGATGAAAACGCCACCCTCGGATGTTGCCCCACGTGCCTCGTCTGCGTCGCCGGCTTTTGCGTCGTCGGGGTATCATTCTAAGGTTCTTCCGTATCTCAAAAGACTGACCTATTCGCGGCAGGCCTGCTAATCCCGCAGCAAACAGTTCCAATCCCATGTCGTCCACAGCATCCATCCTTCGTGTTCTCTCGATCCAAGACGCGTCGTCAATTTTGCGTAGGGTGCGGCGGGCGTGGGTAAAATATCTGTAGAACAATTTGAATGAATCCAATATGTGTTTGAGAGAATGCACCTCTGAGTTGCTCGATCGAGTGGCCTTGTTGAATGCCCTTCAATGACTGTCAGTGGACCACATCTGAGGAGCTCTGCATACCGATTCGTCGCCGGCGAGTGGAATTGTCTGCGACAAAATCTGAAATTTCTCATTAAAATCTGCAAAAGACTCGGTACCTCTGGTGGATAGGGTCGTTAGCGTTAGTACACCAAGCGAACGGGCAGACATGGACCGACCTGTATCCAAATGCGGCGTTGAAGATCACACACAATGAAGGGGGTTTGCGCAATGTCAAGATACATGAACCAGCCCGTTGCGCACAGAGATATCCCCATCTTGAGACATAAGGACCAAGTGTGATTGCACGTACGAGGATACCAACTACAGCGGCCCCCTAGAGCAAGATCGGCCGACGACCCTAGCGATCGACCCTAACGCTAACCCTGTCGGCCCGGTGGAATAAGGATTCCAATAACGAAATCCTCGCCGACTTAAGAGGTCCATCCGCAAAGAGTCCCTACACTTGGCGTTTTAACCGGTTCCTTGGAAACGGCTATCCAGAATGCGAATGCGGATCGCGAGAGAGCCACAGCCAACGCGCCGTCTTAGCTCAGCGTCCTCCTCAACATCGAGATCATCGTTCTCCGGAATCTTGCCCCTTGGCAAGCTGGTACACGCCTCGCTTCCCAGTTTTTTTTTCTATGGCGCCTGCATTACGCGGTGTTCGCGGCGTCGAACTGGGGCACGGATAATCTGAAGAGGTGTGTCTTGGGTGGCGATGACAGTGACTCGTCCGACCATTGGAGCGAAACAACCGACACGGACGACGACTCGGGCGTCGAGCGACTCGGACGAGAGACATGAAGAAACTACTGCCGATCATGAGGACGATATGCATGGTTTCTTTGCGTTTGCCAAACTCAGCGGGCGCTAATGAGAGTAAGAGAACGAATTCCAATCTTGGCTGAATCTGGCATCAGCGGTCATGATCTAAATACTCACTCACAATTCCCGTCCTGTATCGCTCCCACCAACGGTAATACACGCCGCCAATAATATATACATACGAAAGAAAATCCAGAACATGTAGCGGAGGTTTGGTTTACAGAGCCCACCCGTTTTGCGAGTAGTCGTCGTCGTCGTCCCCCACCTTTGCACAGAAAATCGCGCCCCTTTCAGCCGAACCCGATCATCTTCTTGACGGCCGTGCGTGCGTAGGGGATGTACGACAGGCTGTACCAAGTGTATGCCAGGTACTGGACGATAACGAGGACTGTGCCGGAGATGTATGTGGTCAGCAAATATCAATCATCACCGGAGTTGCGGAGGTACGTACTCAAACATAAGATCTGTGGCACACGCAGAGGATGAGTTTAAACATATATAAAAAATAGTGCACGGAGGAACGCACATCGTTGTCCAACACGAAAGCGGCAACAAAGATGAGCCCGATGGCGGCTAGTAATATGAATGTTGCGACGACGCGCACGGGCTTGAACATCTGTGGATAGGCGCCAGTGTCATCAATGCATGAAACACCCCGGGCGGCATTGTAGACGCACCAGTTTCAGCTGCGAGAAGAACTGTTCGGTGCGTCAGTTAATTAGTCCAAAATCAAGTCAGAGCGCGCACCCCGATCAAGAACCCCGTGCCTGCGAGGGATATTATCGTCCCGAAACCATACAGCACTGCGGAATGGGTATGAACATGGCTGCTGGGAGTAACAAGTGTCCGGCGCTCACCGGCGAAGATGGTTATTGGGCCAATGAAGAGGACAATGCTCCCCAGAACACTCAACAGGAACCCGATCCCTAAACTACATAACCATCAGTCAGCGCACCCAACTTATATACTTCAAGCAGAGTCCGTATTCACCAAGCAGCAAATCCGTAGAGCCGTGTCGTGCGTGAAAGGCCGAGGGACTTGAACGCAGAGTCGCCTTCAAAGTACTGCGTCTCCGGGATTGCCGCGCCTGCGGTCTCGAGATTGAACCAGCCTTTGCTCGCCATGGAGTGTTATTCGTATGTTGTTTATTCAGATGAGCAGAAGAGGTAGGAGGAAAGGGTCAGTAACGGCTAGTTATAGGGCAGTGCTGGCCGCGCAGCGGAGGAGAGGCTAAGTAAATAAATGTCAACCGACCACAATTGATTGATGCTAAATTCGACTCGGACTCTGACCACAAGATATCACAAACAAATATTTTCTCAACTCGCATAGGAAAAGTTCAAGAGAGTGCTGGATGACAAGGGTTAATAACCATTCCTACTCTATGTGGAAGATGTACAAGAGGCTGTCTGCTTGCAAATTGCGCTATCCCTGCCAGAAAGCTACTCGAACGCTATTTTATATGCAAATTTGCTGCCAGACTACAACTTTGGCTTTCAGTATGTCCAACGTGCTTCTACAACATGAAGCGTCCGGAGCACCCACTCCCGACGACGGCCAGTTCGTCCCCTGCCTTTATTGCAATATGTGAGAACGTGTCTCGATCCACTTTGTCGCATATTCCACGACGTCGAGGATGTATGCCCGTCTGCTCACAAGTAATTTTAAAAAACTTTCACCACCCCTAGATCATCGACGACCTCCGTTTGAACCCAAAATCCGAGGATCCCATACAGTCGAATCGCACTGTAACAGCGCTGAATCTCGTGGTGAACACGGTTTGCTGCCACCGACCCAAGAAGCGGCGCAGGCGCGTCCCTTCCTCGATATGTACCAGCTGCGCGTCATACCACGAGCCACGCCCGCAGCCGGCCGTCGAAACCCTGGCAATCTTCAACCATTCCCGTCCCTTCCGACTCCAGAACAACGCAAACTTCGTCGCGATCTCGCACAATATGAAAGCTCCTGGCACCCCGATGTACTAGATCTTTTCTGCGGCTTCTGTCTCGGCCGAAACTATGGAAGTCCCCGTACAACTCCCATCTTCCCGCGACCACGCGGTGCGCACCTGCTCTGGCATATCCCCGACCGGTCCCATCAGCGTTTCTCGCAGCTGTGTTTTTATCCGTGTCCTCTGTTGGCGATACCGCTCTCGTGCAGCGCCTGGAATTCTTATATATCACCTTGAGACAGCGCGCGTCGTCCGCGCCGTCCTTTCAGGAGCATGCCCGTGCGCATTCGGCGTCTCGTTCGTCAGTGTATGAATTATTTGCAGAAAAACGTATTCGCCCAGAGCCAGCACCGCACGCAGAAGGTGGAAGAGCCTGAGGATGACGGCCCCGATTTTTACGTCCAATAGGCCCATCGAAATGGTGATTCCTTATACTACTTATGGTCCCAACACCTTGCTGTGCCGGTGGGCAATTCAATTTACATCTTGTCTTGGTCTCCCCATTGAAATAATTGCTTGGGTACATGTTCCACTTACATACACACCCTGATCCACTCGCTCATTCTGGCGGCACCTACTGATTTTTCTCGCATGGCAATGACTCATTTTTTTGCCTTCACTTGCATTACTTGAACCACGGTATTTTGCAGTATCCCTAGTACAGTACAATAATAAATCTACAAATCTATCGTTACATTTAGCTTTACAAATTGGTCTCGAGGCCACCGTCTCACACCCCGCGCCAGAATCTCCAGCTGGCGGCACTGACACCACCAACAACGAAACCGATACCGCCCGCGACAGCACCAAACATCCGCACTGCTGTACCGCTCGCGTGCTGTTCCCAGCGCTTGACATACCCCGTCGCCGTATCCCATCCGTCGTCCCCACTCACTGGAATCAGGTCCGCATCGTCCTTCTCATCGCCATCCACATCCGGCCCCCGGTCTGCGCGGAACTCTTTCATCGCCGTCTCGGGGTCGGTGAGGCTACACAGTCCAATTATCGGCGGGCTGCTCGAGTTGCCGGCCTGGTGAACCACGTACACGTTGCGCAAAAACACGTCGCCGAAGAGCCAGTCGCCCGAGTTGACGTTGTCATTTGCTTGGATCCCACCGGTGCACCACCCATCGGAGGTGGCTCCCTCGGCCCAGGAGACGTCCGCAGGGTGGAGGAAGTACTCGCGCGCGGGGTCGCCAAGGACGAGACTGATGAGGACGGCGCATGTGCAGCGGATCTGGTAGCCGTTGACGGGGTCTTTGCGCACGCCGCAGTTCACGAGAGCGTAAAGGGCGGCGACGTCATAGGTGGACCCGAGTATGAGGGTCGTGCCTGTGTCAAGGACAGCGATGGGAGTGGCGGCGCCAGGGACGCGGGAGGGGGAGAGGGATAAGACCTGGCCGTTGACGGTGATGCGGAGGATGGGGAGCTTCCAGTAATCGTATTCACGTCCGGTGAGCACGACGGCGAAGTACACGATGCATGTGAGGTCAGGGACTAGGTTGGAATCGAGTCCACAGATTGTAAAAGACGATTTGGGGTCGGTGGAGCCAGACATGCGGGGGAGATGGAAGCCAATGTAACGCTGGGACGGGGGACAGGCGGACATGAGGTTCTCAAACACTGTCTTGCCGGTCGTAGCAGGAATTGCGGCAACAGCAGGGAAGCAGAGCCCAAGGATTCCTGACGTTCTGGTTGCCTCGAGTCCCAGTCCACTTGTTTTGTATACCGCGGCAAAGACCTGGGAGGTGATCTGGAACTGACCGACGGAAACCATTTCAAAGTCGATGAGACCACTGACACCGCCCGAGAGATAATGGAGATTAAAAGGGTAATCAGTTTGGACGAGTGTACTTGAGGGCGAATATTGGGGCACGGCGGAGTCTTGCCCTTGACAATTTGAGACGACCCACAGATCAGAGGAACCAGTATCGAGGACGACATCAAAGAGCTGGTTGCCGATGCTGACCGGGACGGCGTATGTGCTGAATAGACGTGAATATAGATGAAGAACCAATGTTGAAACGAAATGGCTGACTATTGCTGTTGGTTTATCAAGGATATATCATTCAGCGCCTGGCCCAAGCGAGTCCTAGGGAGACCAAGGAGACCAGCGGGTATACGGTAGAGCGGAAGACTGAAACCAGCTTGCTGTGCTTGCGCGACGAAGGCCAGGCCGGCGAACAGCAGTGCCAGTAGGCGCGGAGACATGGTAGTCACAATGTGTCACACGGGCGCAGTGACGGCACTGCTTCGTCCTCTCCCTCTACCACAACGAGATGCATACAAGCGAGTACGACTATCTCTTCAAGCTCCTCCTCATAGGAGACTCTGGTGTCGGGAAGGTATAATATAGGTTAATGTATATATTACCCAGCTAATTCTTTCAAGTCTTGTCTTCTTCTGCGGTTCGCCGACGACACATACACAGAGAGCTACATCAGCACCATTGGCGTCGACTTCAAGATCAGGACAATTGAGCTCGAGGGAAAGACCGTAAAGCTCCAGATTGTGCGCAAAACGGCCCTTATCCTTGTCTTTGAACTCCTGCTCACTCCATTTTTCCGACCAGTGGGACACAGCCGGCCAGGAACGGTTCCGCACGATCACCTCCTCGTACTATCGCGGCGCCCACGGCATCATCGTCGTATACGACGTTACCGACAACGGTGCGCTGTTTTGTGGCCCATCGCGGCCCTCTGTTACTCACCTCGCTCGCCCACAGACACCTTCACGAACGTCAAGCAGTGGCTGCAGGAGATTGACCGGTACGCATCCGAGGGCGTCAACAAGCTGCTCGTCGGGAATAAGTCCGACCTCACGGGGAAGAAGGTCGTCGAGTACTCCGTCGCAAAGGTCCGCCTCGTGGCCCGTAGGCGCATTTGTGCATCGACTCATTTCCTTCTTAGGAATTCGCGGACCAACTGACCATCCCGTTCCTCGAGACGTCCGCCAAGAATGCCACAAACGTCGAGCAGGCGTTCTTGACCATGGCAAAGCAGATCAAGGACCGGTGCGTCCAGCCGCGTCACCCCGCCGAACCAACCCCTTGCTGACTGACTCATCCAGGATGGGCTCCACCTCCACACCCGCCGGCGCAGGTGGCAAGTCGACGACGATTACACCCGGCCAGACCATGCAGCAGCAGCAATCGTCTGGTTGTTGCTGAGCGTCGGCGCGCGTGTCTTCAACGTGGCGGCGCAACACAGTTACATGGGCCGCCCAGCTAGGTCGCGTGTTCAGGTTTAATTTCGCGCCTCGACGGATTCGCGCCGGACTGGACTGGATCTCTTTCCTCTTCCCTTGCTCTCACCCTACATATAGCGTACAGCGCCCCTTATACACCGCCACCCGCCTCTTTACATGTTGAATGCATTTCTTTTTATTGTGATGCGTGTCGTGGTGTGCATTTTTTTTCTTTCTGTTTATGTGCGGTGACTCGACGGTGTTTTGTTGCGATGTCCGCGACGGAACAGTCACGTCGACGGTATCCTTTGCATGGGCGTTTACGCTGACCCCAAATCTTTGGCCGCGCCCTCGCTAATAATAGCAAGCGCCGAATAAAGTTCATTCCATTCTTCACGGTAATTCCAGACCAATTCAATTCGAAACGAAGAAGCTCTCCCCTGACAAAGAAGCTCATCCGTTCGTTTTATTTTATTTTCTCTTGCAGCGTGCCTGATGCGCTGCGGAGTATAAAAACCTTCTGGCTCTGGTTGATTCTGCTTTTCAACACCCACCATCTCCCGTTTTTCGTCTCTACCAGCACTTAACTAGTTTTTCTTCGCGTCTACAAGCATGGCGGGCACTCCCGTCTCTGTTATCACCAACTCCTTCCTGATCAAGAGGTGAGCCTCTCTCTTCGCGTCGCGTTTTCCGTCATGTCCTGGCCGTGTGTCGACGCGTGTTCGGTACTCGACCGCGGTTCATCTTTCCTTTCCTTACTCAACTATCACCGCGTCGCGTCCTTCGCCGCCGTGTAATGTCGACGCGCGTTCTAACGCCTCCGATCTCTCTTTGCTATCCTTCCACTGCTTATCGTCGCGTTGTGGATTGCATACTGACATCATCACAGTCTCCCTACTCGTACTTATTATCAGTACGACGGTAAGCCCACTGGTCGTTTACGATTACTTATTCATTCACTTCCTCTCCTCTGGAAATAGTCGGTAAGTATCATCGTGCGCGTCGAGCCACAACTCATCACTGACCTTTGCCCAGTGTTCACTCCCGCGGATCCCAAGCCCCAGAAGCGTCAACGCCTCATCCACGCGCTCCAAACCACCGTGTGCCCGCTCGTATTTTCGCCCCGCGCTGTTTACGACGGCAACCGCCTGCTCTACTCCTCCCACAACCTCGAAAATGCAGCCGTGAGTAGTAGTACCCTCTTCTCATTGATGACGACGACGGTGCTGACTTTCGAATGAAGTATACCGTTCACGGGTCGAATCAAAACGCGCCGCGAGACGCGCAAGGATGGTACGAAATCAAAATCAGCCGTACCGCAGGAGAGCCAATCGTCCCCGCGTCAGTACCGTCTTCATCTCTTTCTCTTTCTATCTCACGCCCCCACAGTCACCTTAACAAATTGATGCTTAAAGGAGAGGCCACCGTGCAGACCACGACCGCGACGAACCTCCTGCAGCTCCTCCTGTCGCAGGCCAAGAACCAGGCGAGCCCCAACACGGGCCGCGCGTACTTCACCCCCGAGGGCAAGCAGCCATTGCGCGGCATGGCGGTCGAGCTTTGGCGCGGCTTCTACCAGGCTGTACGCCCGAGCATCGGACGCATGCTCGTTACGGTCGACACGACAGTCGCGGCGATGTACATGCCCGGTCCGCTCATCGAGGTCTGCATGGCTGTGCTCGACGTCCGTGAGGTCCGTAGGCTCGCGCTGCGCGACCCGAAGCACGAGGACTACAAGAAGATCGAGCGTCATCTCAAGAATAAGTTGATCCTCGTCAAGACCCGTGACGGCCCGCCGCGCACGAAGACTGTGCGCGGCCTCGTCCCTGGGCCCGTCGGCCGCTACGAGTTCCACCCCAGCGGGAGCGGTCCGACGACCACCGTCGGGGTACGCGTTGTTTCTTTTTACTTACACTCGATATGCTGATCGGCCCGCAGGAGCACTTCCAAAAGATGTACCAAATTACCTTATCTTATCCGGACACGATCGGCATCGTAACGTCCGGCAAGGGTGCGCCGTTCAAAGTGGTCTTCCCGCTCGAGCTATGCGCGCTGGTCCCGGGCCAGCTGTACAAGAAGAAGCTGCCCCCCGAGGCGACGGCAACCGTCGTCGGTTTCGCCGCGATGCCCCCTGCCAGCGCCTGAACATGATCCGCACCGGCGGAGGCGGCCAGCAGCGTTCCCCCGTCCAAGACTACCAGAACTCGGAGTTCATGGTCGACGCGGGGATGACGGTGGACCAGAACACGATCGCGGTCCAAGGCCGCCTGCTCACTGTCCCGCCCTTGCTGTACAAGAACAAACAAGTCGTGAGTGGTGCAATTCTTTTGTACATGTGTACTGGTACTAATCGGAGTGATAGCCACCGCGCGACGGGGCGTGGAACGTCCTCGGCTCCCAGTTTTATGCGCCGCAGAAGATGCAAAATTGGGCCATCCTCAACTTCGACCCGTTTCGCATTAACCAACAGCTCGCGCAAAAGACCGCCACGGGGATTGTCGACTGCTGCTCGCAACTGGGTATGCTGTTGTTTCTGCTCTCTGATATTTACTGACCTTGTTGCAGGAATGCGTACGCGAATCCTCGCTCCTTCTTCTCATACTTACCGATTCGTAGAAGTGAGTGTTCCAAACGCCGTACAAACGGCCAATGGGCACAATGCCAGAAAGGTCAGTGCAATCTCCTCTTGCGAAGACGCGTCTAATGCAGTAGAGAGCAGGAGATCACCCAGATCTGCCACGAACTCGGACAAAAGGGCAACATCGACATGATCGTATTCCTACTCCCCGCCAAGGCGACGAGATCCGCACCCATATTAAATTCATGTGCGATACGACTTGGGTGTGTAGCCACTTCCTTTACATTATTCTGCACCCCACTCATCTTCTGCAGGCGTGCGTTCTCAATGCCTGCGCGAGCCCAAGCTTCAACGCGCCAACAACCAATACTTCAATAACGTCGTACGTTCCATCTTCCCTCCATTCCGATTCACACTAACGGTCGATATACCAGGCCTCAAGTGAGAATCCTCTATCCATTTCGATGCAGACTAATAGTAAACGCCAGACTGAACGCGCGCCTCGGCGGCGCGAACGCGCTCGTCGGCTCACCCATCTTGAAAGAGATCTCCTCCAAGCCATTCATGATTATCGGCGCGGACGTCGCGCACCCCGGGCCCGGTGCAAACCGCCCCTCCGTCGCCAGCCTTGTGTGGTCGCACGACCTCCACGGCGCGTCGTACTGCGCCACAACACGCGTGCAGCTCCCGCGTTCCGAAATGATCACGGACCTGAAGGAGATGGTCAAGATGGCCATCACGATGTTCGGCGACAAGCACAAGACAACCCCGGCGAACATCTTTTTTTTCAGAGACGGCGTCTCCGAGGGCGAGTTTGCGGAGGTGAAGAAAAATGAGATCGGTGCGATTAATGGTGTGTACATGTCCGTACGCGGTCTAGGAGGTATGGCTGACGCCAGTGCAGATGCGTTCAACGAGTTGTGGTCCCAGCGCGCGCTGAAGATGGCGAAGCCCTTGCTGACTTTCCTGGTCGTTGGAAAGCGCCACCATGTCTCTTTCTTCCCGACGAACGATCGGTATGCTCCTTGTCTTATTTTCTGCCGCTCACATCACTCATCTCTCTTCTGCAGAGTCGGGGACCGGACGGGCAATTGCCGTGCTGGTTTAGCCGTCGATTCCGAGCTCGCAAACCCTCAGTATCCGGACTTTTACCTCCAATCGCACGCCGCTATCAAAGGCAGTACGTCGAGTAGCCTACAATGCTATTTTTGAGTATACTCATTTCGTTGATAGCATCCCGCTCGGCCCACTACACGGTGCTGCAGGACGAAGTGTTCAAAGGCAGCCTCAGCAAGTGTGTCTGTTTTTCTGTATTTACATTCCTGCATGCTAATCCTCCGGTACAGGTTGCAAGAGTTGGCGTTCGCGCTGTGCCACATTTACGCAAAGGCCACACGCTCGGTGTCCATCCCCGCCCCTGTCTATTGTGCGTGTCTCGATTTTTTCCTCCATTTTATTCATTTCTTGTACTGAACGTTTATGCAGACGCGGACCTCGCATGCGCCCGCGGGAAATTCCACTTTGATCCCAGCTCGAATATGGACTTTGAGGGCTCGACCACGAGCGGGGGGGAGAGCTTCCACTTGACGCCGTGGTCGGAGGCGTTCAAAGCAACCCATAACAACATGAAGGCGTCGATGTACTTTCTCTAGCAAAAGCTTTTTTACACTGTAGTTAACAAATGAATTGAAAATCCGTTGCCACTACTTTGACACAGGTTGCCCGCCGATGTTACAAGACAAAAAATTGCAAACAACGTGTATTACAGATGGGAAAATGATACACGGGATAATGTTACAGTTTTGCTGGTCTTATGGGACTGAGCGGGGATGCGAAAACAATTATACACATTTGTCCGTCTGCAGATCCGGGATCCTCACCCGCGGAAATTGTTCTTTTGCTCCCGGAGCGCATCCATCACCGCTGAGTTTGGCGTGTCCGCGCTCGCTTGTGCCGCGCGCCTATGTATGAAACATCAGCGGACAAGTGCGGTGGAACGCCCCGCGAATGATATATAGCGCGCACCTTATGGTGGCGTCCCCGAGACGCATAAACACATTCCACGCCTTCTCGTCCCCAATCGTCGTGAGCCCAGTCGTGATCTTGTTCTCACCGACAATGTCGCTCAGCCGCGCGAGCGCCTTGTTCGCGGGGTCGACGCTGAGCCCGAACTTGGCGTTGCCGTCGGTGTACTCGTGCCCCACGTATGCGATCGTGTCGTCGGGGAGGGTGCCGAGGTAGGAGAGCGCCGCGTCCATTTCCGCGCCGGTGCCCTCGAAAAAACGGCCGCAGCCGGCGATGAAGAGGGTGTCGCCGGTGAAGACGCCGCCGGGGTGCTCCGCGTCGGACGCGTCGGTCGCGTGGTAGCAGATGGAGTCTTGCGTGTGGCACGGGGTCGCGAGACATCTGCGGTTCGATATTAAATAAAATAAATTGCAAGTTTGGGACGCGTACTTGATGCGGATATTCTTGCCAAGGGTAAACTCTTCCTTGTCCTTGACAAGCTTGGTCGCGGCGGGCGCTTGGTTAGATCCCGCGTAGATGACTGCATCAGGGTACGTCGAGGCCTGGGAAATGCATGTAACTAGATTCAGTCGAAACAGAACAGAATCATACATACGAAGACCTGTATCAATATCAGTGTCAGTAACAGCGTTTATTCCGAGTACACGTACCTTGTTGCCTCCACTATGATCGTGGTGGTGGTGAGTTGTGAGTGCCGCGACTAGCTGTACGCCAAGGCTGTCAGCCGCCGCGGTTACTTTATCAACCTACGAGTTGTTTCAAAATCTGAATGAAAAACTTTACGAAAACCAAAAGTAAGTTGTACATCGTATGGGTCGACTGCTGCGGCTGTTTTTGTGGCCTCGTCGATGAGGAGATATGCGTAGTTGTCGTCGCGGACAGGGACGGGGACGACCTTCATACTGTATGCGCGGGAAAGGAATGGTCTTGCGCGTGAGAGAGCCGAAATAAGCCACATACTGATGGACGCAACGAGTAGAGATGACAGCGCGGAGAAATGGATTCGGTTGCAACCAGTCAAAAGGGCTGTCCTGGGACATTTACTATGGCCCCGTTCCTTTCTCCTTCGCACCCACCTTTTTCTTTCTTCCTGTGCTGGACACGAATGAGTTATGCCCCCTACTTTTCCTTCACGTAGGTTCGGTCTGAATCCTATAGGTAAACAAATTGTTGTATGTTTTTCTTTTCACCGTTTATTTCACGCGTTTCTCAACTCGCCCGTAGAATGGTATCAAAGCCATTAATTCTGCAGTGGTGGAGCACAAGGACAAGGAAGCGGTCGCGGCCAAGCCCACCAATCTGAACAACAATGGAGGTGGAGGTGGAAGCGGCAAGAAGGGCAACGGCAAGGGGGGCAAGGGCGGTGGTGATGGAGACGACGGCGACGACGGCGACGACGGCGAAGACAGCAATAATAGTGGGAAAGGAAGCAATGGCGGTAGCAATGGGGGCAGCAACGGTGGAAACAACGGCGGCGGCAATAACACTCCCCCGCCGAAAAACCCGCCGCCAACTCCCCCGCCGCAAGACCTGCCGCAAACTACAGCGGCGCCACCTCCTCCTCCCCAGACTCCTCCCCCGAGTCCTCCCCCGACAACCGAGGCCCAGGTTACTTCTACTTCCACAACGGAGCCTACGTCGACGGCCGCTCCAGACGGCGCCGCCGCCGCCGCTGCCAAGTCACCTGCGAGCTCCAGTCAAACATTGCCTGTGAGCTCCAGTTCAACAACGCCTGTGAGCTCCAGTTCAGCATCGGGCGTCGTGATTGCCTTGCCCCCCAGTTCCAGTACCTCGATCCTTAATGATGGACTGGCCACCACATCCATATCCGGCGCCCCGCTCGCGCCTGCTGCGTCCGCCTTCGCGTCCACCGCCCCCGATTCCAGTGGCAAACATCCAAAGAATACCCCAGCGCATTCCAACGTAGGCGCCGTCGCAGGCGGCGTCATCGGCGCTCTCGGCCTCCTCGCGCTCCTCGCCCTCGCTGCCTTATTCTTCCTGCGCCGCCGCAAGAACCGCTCCGCCCCTCCGCCGAGTTCCTCACCGTCTACCCCCCGGACACTCCCTTTGCGCGCACAGACTCCGTCCGCAGCGCCGGCGGTTTCTCTATCGATCCCCCGGCCTCGTACGCGGAAAAGTACAACAGCTACCCGCAGCCGATCGTGAACTATCCGTGAACTTTTTCACATTTGTAGCGCTTTCTTCCATTCGCTTTCGTTCGCACACAGACACTCCTTGCTTAATTTGTATAACATTCGGTGCATGCATGCATATATCCGTTCAAGGGTGCGATACCTCGCATGAATTACAACCCGCTGTGCCCGGGATAATGTCCAGAATAGAAACACAAATGTACTTTTCACCCACTGATGCGGGCAGCTTGATAATAATACAAATCTCTATAAAAACCGGTGCAACCCCTCGCCCGAGAGGTCCGAACAAGTCCTGTTACCATACATGGCATTGACATTCAGTCCGCCAAGATGGCCTGCACGACGTTCGCAACCCGCAACTGGCGCAGATCAGTATAAGTCTAGACGACGTGATCAGCCACCTGCGATACATAACAGACGACTGAATCTCTCTCACCTGCCCGCAACCGACAAAGATGATGGGTTGCCCCGTCACATAAGTCATGGACAGCGCCGCGCCAACCTACAGAGTATGATTAGTGTGGGTGTGGGATTTTGCTGACACAGAACCACCTTGTCGTCAACCGTATCCCACTTGGTGACCAGCATCCCGTCGATCCCGCGCCCTTTACCTGCCCCAGACGCGGACGAAAAGTCGCGCAGCGCCCGGTCAAACTTGGTCAGCTGGTCCACCGCCTCGTTCCCCACCAGCGCCTCGCCCACAAAAATGATCTTGTCCGGCGTGTTCACCGCGACCAACTACAAAAAAAAGTAACGGAGGAGATCAGCGCTGTTCGGCGATCAAACCGCGTAATCGCGTACCTTGGCAAGCGCGCGCATCAACGGCTAAGTCGAGGATCAGCGCAGATCCCGTATAATGAATGATCGTGGATACCCACCTCGTTATCCTGCATACGCCCCGCCGTGTCAATGAGCACGACGTCAAAGTCGTTGTCCTTTGCTGAAGCGGGGGATCAATACATGCAGAAATAAGTGTGAAAGGGCGCACCGAACGCAATCGCCTCGCGCGCAATCCCCGCGGCGTCCTTGCCGTACCCGCGCTCAAACAGCTCCACCCGCCCTTTGCTGTCCGTCGCGCCATTCACCCCGAGCATCCCGAGGTTGCGCACATGCACGCGCAGCTGCTCGACTGCGCCACTCCTATTAATTTTAATAATAAAAATACATTCAGCATAGTCGAATAGACACAACGTACCGGAACGTGTCGCACGCCGCGATAAGGACGCGGAGCCCGTTCTGGATGAGCCAGAAACAGACCTTGGACAGATTCGTGCTCTTCCCGACGCCGTTGACCCCGACGAACGTGATGCTGTACGGCATCCGCTGCTGCGTCGACGCCAGCGGCGACGACAGCTTCGTCCTGATCGAGAGCAGCAGATCCGTCGACGTTTTCGGCGTCAGGATCCGTGTCAGGGACGTCGAGAGCGCCAGCCGAACCGCCGCGTTGGTCGCTAGAAAATATTAATTAACGCGTAGTATAGATCGGGAAAAGACTTACTCTGGAACCCGCCGACCTTCTTGCCCACTAGACTCTCCCCGACGCCCTCGCACACCTTGTCCGCAATCTCCATCGCGACGTTCTTCCGCATGAGATGCTGCTTCATCCCGTCCAGCACCGGCTTCAGATCTTGCTCCGTCAGGACCTTGGAACCCGTCAGGCGGGAGAAGAGCGACCCCAGCGCACCGAGGGAGCCAGAAGACGCGGCCGTCGCTTTGGCATCAGTGGGCTTGAGCGCGCTCGCGATCGCGCTATCCTCGTCTTTCGAGAACTCCCAGTCCTTGACCTCATACATCCCGTCTCGGGTCCGCGTCCCGAGCGACGCCTGGTCTACCAGCGACTGCAGATCGTGCGAGCCGCCGCTTGAGCCGGCCCCGCCTGCAGGATCGGCACTAAAGTCGAGCGACGCCATGTCCGTTTCGGTTGGCGCCTCGTCACCCCATTTGCGCTGGACTTTGGTCGTTTTCGCTTTTCGTTTAGTAGCGGGGGTTCGGAGCTAGTTACCATTAAGGGAACCCGCATAACTGGGAATGGACAGAACCTTACTCGGAGTTGGGGACGCTGTCGCGTCCGCTCCCCGCATCCGAGCGCCCTGCCTCCCCCCCCCCACGCTTACCACCTCGTCCCCGGAGCCGATTCTTTAGCGCTTGTACGTTCCGCGCGATCTGTTGCTCGTCTTGCGGAGCATCAGACGACTGCGTCGGAACTACACAGCAAATGAATTATTGCGATGCGGTTCGCGGAGTGAACAGCTTACGTGTCTCCGACTCTTCTGAAGGGGGGTACTAGACTCCTCAATCGGGGGCCGCACCACCGGGCGCAGGCGTGATTTTCGGTCCTATCCCCAGCGGTTAGCGTAACAGGCAGAATCAAACAAAAGTTCGACCGTACCTGCGCCGCCTTGTCTTCCAAGCTTCGGAGCAGCTTGTCGAACATCTTGTCCCAGCCGTCAAAAGCATCTGCGAAGCTGAAGGCGCTGGCAGCTTCTACAATCGTCGCTTTCCCGCTGTTGATGGCGTGCAGCGACGCGACGAACGTCGCCAGAAATGGCTGGAACATCTTGACAAACAAGGTTTTGAGTGCGCCAGCAGGTCGTCCACATAAGTCAGTTGCAGGATCCGCTGGTAGGCCACCTGGCATAGATAACAAACACAAGTACTTAGTGGTGCGATCGAATTTGACCGCGCAGGGGAGGCATACATACCACGAAAATAAGTTCAAGATCATTGACGAACGTCCACTTGACAGCATAGCCGTCCTTTTCGTATTTTTCGTCGGTCGTCCGACCTTCAATCAGTGCCTCACGAATGAGGGAGTTGACGGGCGAGGCGGAGAGGACGCTAGGTGTGATGCATCCGGGGTGAAGGAACGGGACCACAGGACAATTCCTCCTACGAAAACATGAATAAAAGGCGAGAAACTGACGGCTAGTAGACCTTTGTGGGATATTGAGCAGTGATCGAGCATTGGAGACAAGTTGAGGAGGGTGCTGGACAACAACCGTCAACAATCCTCTTTTGGTTTCTTACCCTATGTGGTCAACTCTCGTCGGTGTGTTATCGGGAATTGTTCAAGTCGCTGCTGCCAGACTCAACGTTGATTAAATAAGTTGTTTACAAGATACTACCAAAATACAATGCCTCCAAAATCATACAAAATACATTGTGTCCCGCAGGTTCTGGTGGACCGGGTGGAAGTGTTCTTTATAGAACTTGAGTTGCTTCGAATTATACTCCGGGCTGTCAGAGTTGACCGAAATGTCGTCGAAATAATCGACGTGGTCATCGTAATGAAATTTGGCGCGGCTGCAGACCAACTGGGGACAGTGAATTTAAAGAAAATAAGAGGAGCGTGCAACCAACATCTGCGTCTGTTCGACGTTAGCTAAACTGCACCACTGTTCGGCTAAGGATGCTTACAATAAACTGGGGCCGGGATTTTGACTGATTTCGTAGCCCGCGAATAGCAGTGGCAGAGCGTGTACGTCAATGATTGCAGTCTGAGTCGGACGGTTTGAGTACCAGGGTCGAAAAATGCAATCCACATACAGATCCATTGGAGGCCGCGGGTCACTCAGAATTGTGAAATGTGTCGGTCGGCTCGCTGAAAGTTTTTTTAGCTGGTATAGATTAATGTGCCAGATATCTCACTTCCTTGAAGTCCCTTTTGAGACTGAAGATAGAAATCCACATAATGAGGATGAGAGAAGCCTTGGTCGGGTCCATCAGGTTCGATTGGATACTAATTGAGCGGGAAAACATACGCGAGCCGGAATCGACGACAAGGCCAGGCCAGCAATTTCCTTTGCCGCCAAAATCAGTCGAGGGATGGTCGCGCGGGAAGAACCGGGTATGGTGACGCTTGCTACAGATGATAAAGGCTATTTCAGGCAAGCGGGGGTATTTCTTGAGCTTGAAGTTGTTAATGGCGTCTACAGTGGTGTGAATTAGCGAATCAAAAGACATTCAGTCGTTACTTTTAATCGCCGAATATTCAAAATCAAAAACGGCATCGAATTGTCCCTCGGACACTCCGTCTCGAAAATAATATATTATTCTGGGGATCGAATTTTGTTTCCTGAAAAAAAGTTCTAAGGCGGATCTGGGAATCACATGTAAGCTGGGTCTTCGACAGGGCATTGGACTCGAAACTAACAGGACCATTTCCTCCAAATCCTCGATGATTTCCAGTCGAGATCTTTGAAGCCGAACGAATGCCCCATATTTACATGCTTGCATATCCCATGAAGAGACCAAACCAGCTACCGAGGGTAGCGTGGACTGCGGACCAGGATGGGAGACGTCGGCACCTGCAGATGATGTTAGGCCGCAGGGAAGGGTTGCACTACATATTTTAAATCGGACCTAAAATCATCGTAGCTTGACTCGCCAGGTGCCGCATGGCCATATCCTGTATTCACATTCAGTCTCGAAGAGAAAGGAAAAGGCCGGAAGCATCACTGTTGCTTCGGGAACAAAGTTGATCCCTCCCAGCCTTGCGTTGACCCTGAGAATGAAAGTAAATATTTTACTGCTCAACGGTGGAGTGCGCTCGCTTGAGTAATAAATTGTTGTGGTATTGGCTCATGTGACTAGGGCTCGATTCCGAAAGCCTCTTCGTCCATTTCTATAAACCTTTGCGTTGAGGGAAAAGCAGTTTTGAGACACAGAAACTCACGATACACTGAGTCGGTACTCCGAACGTAATATCCCCGAAACGCTTGACTCTGGTATAGAGGTCCGCATCGAACTCGTTGAGAATCACAACAAGGAGGTCGGGCTGATAGTCTAAACATGCTTGTTCGAGAACCTGGGGACGAAGATATGAGAAGAAAAAAGTCCATTCAGGGACACCTTCTCACCTGTTCGACGGCATACCCAACACCAGCCCTTTGTTTTGGTGGTTTTACCTCTAGAAGTCGTGGTTCAGAGGTCAGTCACATGATTGAGTGCAGAAAATTACCCATGCCTGCGAAAAAAATGAACTGGTTGTTACAGAGATAAACCCAAAGCGAACCAAGTGTCTGCATAGCATGATACAATTTTTGTAGGAACTGGGTGAGCTTCGTGGAATTAGAACGATGAGTAAAATCCACGATAACCCAAGAATTGATAGTGGCGGGTTTCTTGAAAGTCTTGTCCAGCATGTTCCACGACCCAAGTGTCTAAAGCAGAACGATTGATCAAATAAACCGTCAAAGTGCACAAAAAATACCTCAAGTTTTTCTATTTGGCCACCCGGGTGGTACTGTGAGGACCCATACTGTATCTTAGGAGGGCTGAGTCGCCGACCATCGACTTCCAATGGGGTAGAGGAGGCAGAGAAGGTAATCCCTCCCCCTCGGAGGAACTCGGATTCCCGATGGTTAAGAGCAGCCCATTCACGATTGATATCCTCAAGTTTTGCTTTGGGAGTTTTGAGGCCAAACTTCAGCACTTTAGCCGACTTTTCAGGAGGCAATTTATTCTGAATGTGACCGTCAACGTCGACAATAAAATCGTGTGCGCAATCGAAATCTTCACCCGATAAAGTTGCTGAACAGTTCTACAAAACGTAATCGGAAACAACTCTTGAGTTCCTCTGATACCCAAGGAACCAGGCGGTATTGGCAGGTTGTAGCTCTCCCGAAAATGTTGCTACATATGCACATTGAGTTGGAATGAAGAGAAATTCAAACAGCATTGCCTACGGCAACTGAGATCGTCACTCTCTTCTGGACTTCACGATTTCCAATTTGCTGGTGCACAACTTTCTCGAAGACTTCCTCGCCAACGGAGAGGACCAGATCCCTTATTTTCAATGACCTTGGCTCACGGCGGCCAGGGTGATTGACAGTGATCTTGATGCCGCGTAGAAACAGTCGCAGCTGTTGGAATTGCGCGGAGGTGATGTGTTCGAGGTTGGGTTCGCGGAGATATTCCTGGCACAGCCGTACCAATGATGATTCAGGCACGCTGAAAAGTCATTAAATCACTGTGGACGACATCGGAAATCTAAAATTTACACCACCCCGACCGTTGTATCCACGTTGACGACAATTCTGTCAAATGTGGGTCGAACGCTCCTATATATGAGGTCTGAGGACAACAAATGGGAAACATATATGAAGACAATAACTGGAATACTCCTCTCCATAGATGGAGTGGTTTGATCGATGCTGTAGTACATTAGCTAAACTACGACATGCACAAACCACCTACTTTCATCCGCGGTAAGTCTGTTATACTTGAAGACACTTGTCGCATTATACAAATGATCTCTGAAAAGATTTGGTGCATCAGAAAATTGAAAGCTGAGCAAAGCGCTTGTACTTCTTGGGTTGAGCTTGAACGAAAACGTTCAACAAGTTGATTGCACTAGACAAGGATTCTTTGTGAGTCGTTGCGTGCTGTAAATTTCTCAAGATCCTGAAACGGTGCAACGTTTACATTAGACATGTACCGGCCGTTTATACTGAATGCTTACTCCAGTTCAACCTTTCGAGCAAAGGTTATCACAACCACAACCACTTTGGCCCGCCGCCGCCCGTCGTCCGAGTCGAGTTGGACTTCAAACTCAGTGGGCGTCATTATACCATCGGAAAAAAAATGAGGAAGAGTACAGATTGCGAAGCAAAGGGTATTCCCTGAAAGAAACAGGTTGCGCTGCCCATCGAAAGCTAGCAGCGACATCATACTATAAAAAGATTCGAACACTGCGGACTTACCTGCCACGGGATTAAATATCTGAGGTTGCTGCTGCTGCAGCCTGACAATGATTTCCCTCTTCTTTACCGCACTGAATTTTACTTCAGTCTTTTGTTCCCATCCTGGAGTGATAACTTCAAGAAAAATCAAACTCGTTGGGGTTATACAGGGCCAATTCACAGACCAACTAGTGCTCAGATTAGTTGAGATGCGCAGAGTGTACAGTTGACGCACCGTCATAATGGAAGATCTTTGCATTCGCAGGAAACGTTAATGGTAGTGTAAAGGCGTTCGTAACACGCGGGCTTTGGTACGATCACCCAAAGTGCAGAACGCGGCTCCACAGCCATCGCGTTCACAACGATTTGAAGGAAGTTCAGGTAATCGATACAGATACAGAAGAGGAAAGTAGGTTTAATCGCACCGCGGGAGTATGATGGAAGACATAAGATGGCGCCGGCTTAAGGTCTGAAGACCGCATTCACGCCTCATGTGGGATCGTCTCAAACACGAAAGCAACATTTCAAAAACGTAGATACATATTTGTGCAACGGTTAGATGGTCGTAAAAGTCATGATCATTGTACGGGTCCATTTTGCGTCGCAGAGTGTCCTGGACTTCCGTGATATTTCGTGCAATTTCCAAAGTCGGGGGCCACGGGGGCGAGTGGTAGGCGCTGCTTCGTAGCAACCAGCGAAGTCTGAACCCGGGCAAACTCGCGAATAAAGTCAGTGATAAGCTTGTCCTGTTGAGATTGTGAGCGCTGTTGATCATGCGATTGCCATAAAAGGTACCTCAGGACGAAGCAATGCCGACGTTCGTTGAAGCCACCAGAGGGCGTTCTTGAACGCCTCGTCATTCGGCGGGGTCTCGGATATGACAGCAGAAAGCTGGGGGGTCGATGAGACGAGGGAGAAAAAAAAAACAGCAAACCACGCACTCGATGGACAAGGGTCAGTATTACGGCCTGCGAAACCAATGCTGGCCCATTCAATGGCATAATTAATTCAGGATTTGTGTGCGACAGGAGCTCCCTGAGTTTCGACGCATCCTGCGTGTGGAGAACTCCCAAGTAAATCTCATCCCACTGGTCTGCCTTAATGGGCGGCGATTGGTTTTGCTGAGATTGCTGAGGAGGGGGTTGCGGCATCGTGGCTGGGTGCGAAGCCTGCGGAGCGGCAATCGGGGGTCCATACCACGCCGGATGCATGACGGGAGGCGGTGGCTGCTGCTGGAAGTTGTGCGGATAGTTCTGAGGTTGCGGGGCGGGGGCATGTTTTGCTGTCTGAGATGAGGATTGGCCGCTTGAGGATGCTGTTGCGATGGGACAGGCGAATTGTGGACCGGCTGCGGTTGTTGGAATTGATGAATCGAGCTTGGTGGAGCAGCCGGAGTCAAGCTCAAGAACTTCACCTGCTCCGCCAATGCCCGTACTG
>JARJLF010002211.1:0-46757 GCA_029378395.1 Mycena leptocephala
CATGCGGTGTCGGCACTGTTGCAGAAACTCCTTTCTAGCAACTAAGCCCGTCTCGCAAAAAGCATGAGCTTGTATTCCATAGAACATGGTGTCGTCGATCTGACTCCGCATAGCAAATAAACAGAATTCTATGATAGATTTGGACAGTTCGGACGCGAGAATTGTAATGCCGGTTGTAAGTGCTTCAATTTCTTGGCTCTTTTGTCTGAGCTAGCGGAACTTCCTGCGCGGGGAAAAAAACTGGCCGCTGCCTTCGGGGAGCTTTGACTTAGGTCGATCGCGGCTGTGTACGAAGTTTTGAATTGTCGCATACTTCAGAGCGTTCTTTTAAATGGACAATATTTGATCCGGGAGATGACGCAGGCCCAGGCTAGGATTCCTGAGTGAAATAAATGGTCCATTCCTCATGTCTTCCCTCCGGTCATCCTTGAATCTGTTCGAAGGAATGAAGCCTCGCCGCCCACGATGTGATGCTCACTGCCACACCGTGGTTCCTTCGCACATATTATCTCCCGAATGTCGGCCTCCTCAGGTCCAATACTCCCCCGAATTGGAAAGGATGATATGTGAACTTGCAGCATTTCTTCACCCAGACTCCATACTATCGTTGATGCTCGTCGCACATCGCCTTAAAATCTGGTACGGTCTCGATTTCTTTTCATCGACTACCCTTTTGAAGAGATCGATAAGATTGACCCACTCCTTTACGCTGTCCTCACCATAGTCCCTAACGATCAGCTTTCCTAAAACCGAGGCCCCGTTCCTACTTCAAGCCCAGAAATTCCACAAGTTATTGGACTCGAGGGACGCACCGTTCCTGCGTGAACACGTTCGGCATATATCCTTTCGTCGACCCCTGCCCACGGAATTTATTATCGCGGTGCTCTCTGCGTGCGATGCGACCATAAATCTCGCTCTCCCCGATAGCCGTTTTCTCTTTCCGTGTCTCGAACATCTTCCGATGCAGCGGTTGTCTGTTGATGTGCACGCGCTATTCCATCCCGCCCCTCCGAGCTTCACGCACCCTCTCTTCACCCATGTCACGCATCTGGACCTTCGCGAATGAAGCGACGCGGGTGGAGACATGGTCCGGCCTTGCATCGATTCCCCGACTCACCAATCCATCCGTGAGTTGCTTTTACGCGAAAAGCCCACTCTGACTCTATCGCAGGTAAGTAATTTATGTTCGCGCTGTACAGGCCATCTCTCCATTACAACGATCGTCGTCTGTCACGGTCCCACTCTGTTATGTCGGTTATTCAATCCTGATATACATACGATGACACGTGTGCGCATGTATTTAATGCTGAAGTAGTACTTAAGGGCCACCACTCTTGGCCCCCGGGATGCCGATTATTTCCTTGCGCGCCAGCGGATTTTCGGGAAAATTGTCTCGGGAACTCTGATGAGAGGGAGCAGACGTGAGCTATCTCTCCCGATAACAGTGATAGCCTGCCTTCTGGAAAATCACGTTTTTCCGCTCAGCGTGCAAAGCAGAGCGTCAGCGGGACTGAGGCAAGAGACTTGAGCCGGATGATTTCGCGTGCCGAGCACCTACCAACATATACAAAAATAGCGGCACCCTCTCCACCTCTGCAGTCGAACGGGAAATTTTGTGCAAACCGTATCCGTACCATCCAAAGTTCGTTGTCCGAGACTGAATTCCCGTCAGGTTTTGTCTTGCGCGATCAGGACTGGTTCCAGGCAGATGCGCTTCCGAAGCTAACCGTGGACGATTTTCGTAGATATCTTGCAGCTAGCTCTATTTGCAGGTCGCGAAGAGAATAACAACGGTGATGTCGAAGATGCAGTTTTTGGTTCTGGGGGCACTGAACCTCGGAATAATTGCAGACACAGTGAGCAGTGGGACAACGAGGACACGGCCCGAGCTAACGTAGATGCACAGCCATAAATGCAGGATTCCGCGTCCAGCAAGTGGAATGACAGCAGGGTTGCGCCGCAAATGTGGCCAGACCGCCGACAGGATTACACCCCCGCAGAAGTCTTCCAGATTGTAGACTTTATCCCAGTCTGAGGAAACGTACGAGAAGGAATCCCGAAAACGACGATCGAGGTGCTCTCGAATCCACGGTAGACTGCACATGAAGAAAGACCCATGGAAAGTTTGTACATTATGTGAAGCCTCGAGTCCTTGGCACGCTTTGAACAGCAGTCTCATTGAAACGCCGCAGCAATCCTACCAGTCATCCGTGTCAGATATTATATAGTGCGATCCTGCCAAACGCATTGATATCCTGACCTCAGTGCGCAACAGACCGCTCGCTCACGATCACATTTCCCAGCTCGTCTCGCCATGATGAACCTTTCTGCAAGCGCCCAGGAATCCTCTCCGGTATCGGCGCCGCGCCGCCAGTTCAATCGGAAGTCCGTTGCCTCCTCAATGGACACGAAGCAGCTGTCGTCCGAAAGCGGTTTGGGAGTCGCCCACCACTATGTCGGTGCCTCCCGCATACAGACGCACGATGCACCACAGGCGTGCGTCGAGTCGCGCGCCTGCACGGAATCCGCTGTTCAGAATTGAGGGTCAGATGCGCCAGCTGTGGCATGCAAGAGGCGTGCGCATAGACCGTGCACGTGAGCGGATTCGAAGGTCGTTAGGTCGAGGTGCGTGAGGGTGCGGAACATTGGGTGAGGCACGGTGAGGGCGGAGGGCTCTATGAGTGTAATCGCATCGATTGTGAGGCAACTGAGGCAGTTTAAAGCACTCAGCGCAGGGGCTGCTTTGAAATGCGCGAACAGATTGGTCATGTGGCTGCATGCTGTGAGGATCGCATCTACTCTGTCTGAGACCGGGAAGCCGTTCAGAAACAGATTTTGGATGGAGTTTTGGAGGAATGTGTGTGGTACAGTGGTCGTAGCAAGTTGCAGAAGAGTGTCGGCTATGAGCGTCGAGGCGGGGAAGCCCACGAATTTAATTTTGGAGCAAACAACGATGCGATACAGAAGAGGGTCGACCCTGCAGAACCACCAAGTTGAATAAAGACAGAAAGTACTACAGAGAAGGTACTATAGCATACCACGCTTTGACACGGGCCGCTACCAACGTGAGAATCGGAATACTGCTGGGATGAGCTGAGAGGGCGACAATTTCAAAGATGTTGCGCTCCAGCTCAGGTGGAAGACGAAGATCAGGGTGGGGACCAGGGCCATTCTGCCTGCGTATGCGTGTCGCTTCGAGAGATGGTCAACAATTAAAATTCATCAAGAACGTGATGGTGGTTCGAAAGAAAGAGCAGAGAGCGGCTGTGTCGACGAATTAGATCCTGACGTTTGGATCAATTGGCGAAAAGCTCTCTCTCCGAGTCTTCTTGCTGACTGCCGATCCTTTTGCTATCTTGCTTAACGCTCTAAAAAACCGAGACGGCGGCAGCTTGGCGACTTCCCATGAAACGGATTCATGCTCTGCAGGCGGCGCGTAGTTCAGGAATGCACCGTCAGGTTGAGAGCATTACGCCTGCTGAGATCAATTCCCCGGGGATGTCTCCAAAGACATGCTCCCCTGGCGGGTTCCACCTTCTGGTCAAGTTTCTCTTTCAAGGTTGAAGTATCCTCAATGCATGCGGCATAATCCGTGCTCCAATATACTCAAGTAATTCCCAAGGTATCCTGTTTCACACGTTCCATCCAATTTTGATTGTAAATTCCCAGCCACGACCTCCCCGTCTCTTCTATTGTTTTGTCATCTACTCTTCTTTGGTTGGTTTTCAGTCATTCCCAAGGATCTGACCCCGGTGATGAGCCCCAAAGTTAAATGACTTGGGAGCGGATCTCTAAATTCGCATAATCCGCTGTTTCTTCATCTGTCGTCTTGCTTGGGCCTCTCATCATGACAAACGCACTGCCGTTGATTTTTCGGGGACCACTTAGAATCACGAATTCTTACTACTTATTTTGCCCCGGCCCAGGCTAGAACCTGATGGCCCCGAACCCAATTCAAACGGAATAGTGGCAATGACTGACGGGTAACTGGCAATGGCCGCTGGCCCTGTCGACCGTAATCCATGCCTGGACTACATATGTAGACCCCCGGTGACGCCGCGAGCGGAGTTTTCAGAAGCTCAGGTACACCAAACTCCAATTGAACGAATATCATTGGCAGCGACATCACAGCGGTACATCGGGGTCATGCCCTTGACCCTGACGTCTTAGGCTATTTAAGGACTTGGCTTGATCAGAGTCTCCTCAGCTCTCCCATGTCTCCTCGCGCATGATGGATATCGATATCGACCCCAACGACCGACTCGTGCGTTTGAAAGGTGAGTATCTCGTTTTGTTGAATGGGCGTCCGTTCACAGTCGATATCCAGTTACTTCTGCGACATGCAGTTTTTTGCTCTAGGCGCTACAATCTACCGGTGTGTCTACTAGCTCTCTCGGATTCTTTTGGATTACTATCCCTTTGCCAGGCTGTACAAACGTCGAGGCCGGTTTGGAGCGGATGATTTATGGGCCCTATTCGCACTCGTCGCTCTGATTATCCAGGTGGTCGCAATGTTTCTGCATGTGATGATTCTCATCAGACCTCAAGGAATCGCACTGACGAAGAAGTCTAGATCTCACTTTCAACTAATTCATTGAACACAACGCGCATAGCAGGTGTGACGTTTCCAGAAATCTGATTTGTATGCTTGACTGAATGTTCGCAGTTTTCTACTTGACGGGCACAACATTTTATTTGATCATTTGGTCTGTTACAAGTTGCCAGAGCTGATGAATAATTTCTAACCCCACACCCAAAGGGCGTCCCGACTGAGCATTCTGTTCAGTATCGTCCGGATAGAGCCATCTGGCCCACGACGCAGGCTACTGTTCTGGGTCTCTGCGAGTTTTGTCGCGACTGCACTATTCTTGCTTGGACAACTGTTTTGGGTCTGCGAGTCAAACCCCTCGTGGAAGAATATCGAAAACGAAGGGTGTGAGTTGCCGCTACCAGTCGCCATCTGCCAGATCGTCAGTGAGTGCACACAATTTCAACTTTTAAAGAATCTACTTACGTGGCATGCGTAAAATTAAAGCGGATGTTATCTCCGACTCGATCTTATTGGTCGCCCCATTGCCATTGTTCCGGAATTTACGCAATAAATCCTGGGTCATAAGTTAACCCTCATGTTTTCGACTTGTGTGGTGACCACAATTGTATGTTTAACATCGTCCGCTTCAAGCAAACATTCACATATCACCAGGTATCACTTGTCCACGCCGTCTTCATCCTCGGAGATGACGACATGAGTATCCTGATTTCAGCCATAGTCGAGGTACAAATCTGTTGCTGTTGGAGTTACTCTGTCCTGATACGCAAGTTCGATATATCCAGGACTGCTTGAGCCTGATTGTTGCGAATATCCCGGTGGTCATAACGACAACGATAGATATTGTTGGTGAAGACCCCGCACAGGATGGCAAGACGGTTCAGTTCAGCAGCATATTTTGGTTCAGCGAAGCACAAATAACCAAAACAATGGAATGGCATACCATCGCCGAAGAGTGCCCCGACGCAGCGAAACGCTCGTATGCCAAAACTGCCGAGACTTCCACTTGGAATCAGACTGACTTGCCTCTGAGCGAGAAGAGGGTCGTCGATATGTCTCCCACAAGACCTGTAGTTGCCTTCGTTGGTCCGCTCTTACCCATCTGACATACTGATTCTTCTATTTGTCCATCCCTCCTGCTCCCATAATATATATAATATAATTACTATCAGTGACCGGGTACTAGAGCATTTTTCACCTCGAGCCCACGCATCAAATGAGGTGGCTAGAGATATATGGTCCGAAGGTAAGGCATGCATCCTATGAGTGAGTAGAGATATTTCTCGCGAATTTACGCGATGGTTTCCTGGCCTACCGAATTTGTCTTCCGGCAATATCCAAAAAATGGAAAAAAACGGGGCAGCGCACCACCGTCTTATATCGTTGGTTCGCACTCATACTGAGCACCCCAAGTTATCCCAAATTATCAAGGAGATATAAGAAGGAGGGGCGGAAAGTCCACTCGAAAAAATGGACCAGAAGTCGGAAAAAAAAAGCGGACGAGACGAGGCCAATGAGCTCATGCGCGGCACAGCCAGAGGGTTGTAAAATCTCATCCATGCGAACGCACTAAGCCTCGCCGTCGGGATCCGCGGGACATTTCGAGTAATTTTGAGGCAAGTATGAAATGGGAGTGAATTCCACAAAGGTAGGATGACTCTAATGGACGCGGACGCAGACACAGAAGGAAGGGTTAGAAATGATCATGAGGCACGGTAGTTCTTGATCAAGACACGAAGAGAAACAGCAGTGATACGCCTACTCCGTGTCTAAGAGCGGAGCTGAACAAATAAGAACAACACCACTCCGTGAGCGGGAGCAGTAAGTGCGGGTGTGCGAGGTGGTCTAAGAAGTCCCAAAACCCAATCAGGTACAAGCGGGTGAATGCGAGACGGCGGCAGCTATAAACGACAGAAGATCAATATGACAGACGAAGAATGCGAAACTATACGAGGGCGAGGACGTTGACGTTGGCGTAGGTGTAGGCGTAGACGTAGACGAGACGATGGTCGGAAGAGACAGTGACCGATGGCGATGGGCGATACGAAGCTAGGCTGATATGCAGATGGGCTGCGGAGGGCGACACAAACTAGCAACAAAATGAAATCTATTGCAGTGGGGTGCGGGTCTCTGCCATACATGGTAAAGATGTCAGGCTTTTATAGTAAATAGGAGCGGAAAAGTGAGTAATAGAATATGACATGTAAATATGAGAGCAGGGCCATAATGAGACATGAAGCACTGCCTTGCGAAAGCTTCGTGAGAATCCCGCTCGCTGGATACGGTAGGTACCATATGGAGCGGGCGATGAGGAGTGGGGAGCACTGCCTTTGCAACGGGTCGTGAGAGTCCCGCTCGCTGGATATGGTAGACGCCATATGGAGCGGGCAACGAGGAGCGGGAGCGGGAGCGGAAACGGAAATATGATTAGTAATGTCAACCGTGAGAGTGTGCACAGCTTCCGCTTCCGTCTCCGCTCGTGTATTTAACAATTTAACAATGTGATATTCGTCTACGTAGTAAATACTTAGGTACATGTACCTCGACGAACCCAAATGAAAATAAGTGAGTCATGAGCGTAAGGTCGTGATGTCGTGAGCAACTGAAAACCTTCGCGTTCCAAAACCCGGTGGGAAAAAGAAACGACGAGAGGAAAGTGCTGGGAGGAGACGTGGCATAAAAGAGTGTTATGATGTTGTTCCAGCCATACGAGCCGCCATTGTGCGTTGAACACTGCCGAAGATCCTTCCAGCCAGGCGAATCGAGCTGGTGTGCCAGTCGGATGCCAGGTGAACTGACAGTTTTCTGCGCTTTATAGTCTCGGGGATCAATGCCGGAGTGATCAGGTCATCCGTCCGAGGGACTTGGCCCAAATAATACTGAGACATTTTCAGGGGCCATATAATGGGGTCGTCAACAAATAAGGACTTAGCTGCACGTAAAATGGGCTGCTGGTCCCACAGTGCGATCCCCATTTCTGCCAACTTTCGCTCGGTGCGGGTTGCTACCTCCGCGCCTGCCTCGGTACGCCATCCCTCGAATTTCCGGCAATCGACGAATATATGGTGCATACTCTCGATGGCATTGGAGCAAAGACGACATGTACTCGAGTCCAATTTGGACCGAGCCATTAGTGTCTCAGCGAGAGGAAGTTGGCCAGATCTGGCATAGAGTTGAATGACAGCAGAGTGTGCAGATACGGCGCGGGTATATGGATAGTCGGGAGGAGCATGGGTGTTGTGTACCCATGTTAGCATGCGCATGCGATTCCCGATGGCCATTTTCTGCGCCATTTCTGAGGCGAGAAAATAGTCCACAAAAGAGCGAACGTTAGATTCGATCCATCCGTCCGGGTCACGATGAAACGTGAAATCATCCATAGTGAATGATGGGATAGGAGCGAGGGGAATTAGATCGGGGTAACGCTGGGACTTGGATGCATAATGGTCAGCTTCTCGATTCAGTTGCGACTCGATGGACAACTCAGCAGAATGTCCACGCGTATAGGTTATGACCGCACGCCTTTCCCGCATAAGTTGTAATATCCAGCGGTATAATGATCGACCGTTCATCCCGCGTAAACGTGTATCCTCGGCAATTCCGCAACGGATGTCGTCGAGGAGGTCTACTGAGTTTTGATGGTCTGAGTAGAGGTGCGGCATGCGATGTTGGTTGGCCGTATCATCGCAGAGAACGAGCCCTAAAACATGACCCATCAGTTCTCCGTGAAGAATGGAAAGATTTCGATCTCGCAGTTGAACTACGAGAGTTGCTGGGCCAGTGACGGCGGCCGTGACTGTGCGATGCTCTCCCAGACTCGCCGAAGCTGGAATCATTGATCCATCAGAGCCCCAGAGCTGCTGCTCCTTCGACGTCGACGATGGCTCCAGCCCACAGATTGGAACGAGCGCACGAATTCGTTCCTCAGCCCAATGTCTGCGGTCTGCACGAGAGATCATCAGATCCAATGGGCCACTGAATAGCCACCGAGTGTCAATCAATTTCAAGGTGTCCACCGTTCGCTTCCAGTTTGCGATCTGAGCTGGCGTCCAGTGGCCTTTCGGTCTGCGCTCGGGATTCACGATGAACATCAAAGCTCCCGCAGTGTCGGTGGTCCAGTCGCCTACGTCGGAAAGACTCCGGATCCCCTTTCCACGGAGAGTTCGCAGTGTGTTCCCATCTGTTTTATTAGGTCTGTTGGGAAAATGGTGATTACAAAGCGCCAGAATGTGTGATATCGAAGTTTCACCGCGCAATAGATCGTTGTGATCGGTGACCCTTAACGATAGTGGCGGTTCCATCCCGGACAAAACTCCATGTGCCGTTATCCAAGCTGCGGGGATTTTCTTGTAGTAATGAGTGTACGACCGCCTGAGACCTTCTCCATCCAGTGGATAGATACAACTGCTGCTGTGCAGATTACAGGTCCATTCTGCGAGCGTGATTCTTGCCATAGCACGATACGCAGCTATGTGGTGATTCAGGTCGCGAGCGATTCCATCCACTACAATTCCTGCATTTATCCGTCCGTCTGCAGAGCGGGCTGATGCACATCAGCAGATCGATCCAACATCCGCGTTTGCAAACAAAAAGCTTGGGATTCCTTGGAATATGATGAGACGAGGGTGGGATCGGGATTCGCCTCCGCACTCGCGAGAGAGAGCAGACCAAGCGAGACAGAGAACGTACATTTCGGCGGCAGTCAAAAACCGGAAGGAAGTCCGAGGAATGTGGACGAGTCTGAGGAGGATCGGTGAAAGTCGGAGACAGGCAGTACAGCGCACGTCGGTAATGGGCTGAGAAGAAGCGAGGTGAATTAATCAAGCGCGATATGACCAAGAGAAGCGTTGGAGTTTGGGCAGCAGTCAAGCATGCAGAGAATTTGAGTAGTAGTCTAGTTAAGCGCGCATAGTCTCAATAGCAATGAAGCGCATACAGCAGTAAACGGCGCATAGAATCCAGTCAAGCGCGCACAGAGCCTGAATAGCAATTAAATGGGCAGACAGTCTGAATAGCGGTCAAGCGCGCAGAGGAGTCTACATAGCAATGCAGTTACCGTACAGCACGCAGAGACTATGAATAGTAGTCAAACGCGCAGATGGTCTCAATAGCAGAAGCGCGCGAACCGAGTACAGCGTGCAGAGTGTCTCGTCTCTGAGTAACTCACAGACACCCCGTTGCCCCGTTCGGAATGCCGAAATGAAAAACCCCCGATATGAAATGAAGCAGCCGCCGGGATCCTGGAATATAATGTAAGAACAGAGAGAAGAGACAGCGGGAAGCGGGAAGCAAGGTATTTAACGGGAAGCGGATGTCGGAACGAATTATTAGGATGTGAGACGCCTTGCGAAGACTCGAGGTAACTACATACAGATGAAGCCAGAGCCTTAAACAGAATTTGAGAAAAGGCAACGAGAAGAATTTGAGAAAAGACAGCAGGAAGCGAGGTATTCCACGGAACGGGAAGTTGGAACGGAGTGGAATTTTGAGACACCTCGCCAAGACTCGAGGTAAATAAAATGCCGAAGAAGCCAGATCCTGAATAGGTTTTGAGAAAAGGCAACGGGGAGTCGGAAGCAAGGAGCGAGTAGGATTTGAAATGCGGTGCCAGGACTTGAGGTATTACCGATGAAGCCAGGGACAGCAGGAAGTAAAGGCGGAATCATGCCGGAGGGATAAGATGAACGGATGTCGGAACGAACTACGAGTTTGAATAGAATCTGACAAGAGACAACGGGACGTAAGAGTTGAATCATTCCACGCAACGGTTAGTCAGATGAACGAAGGCCGGAACGGGGTAATAGATTCCAAGAAGAGACAGCGAAGACAGGTAGTTCATGGAAGTCGGATCTCGGAATGACGTGCGACGTGCGATTTGCAATAACATGAAGAGACAGCCCGAGACAAGATACTTCACGGATATCGGGACGGAATACTAGGATTTGAGGAACGTTGCCAATATCCGAGGTACTGGAACGGTGTAATAAGCGGATGTCGGGACGAGTAGGATTTGCGTTGTCAGGACTTGAGATACATACGCGCAGCATAGTTGGGACACACGGAGAGCGTATGAATGAGATACGTAGCCAAGACTCAACTGGCCACCGCAAATGGGCAAGTAACCCACTCGGAATGCGCACGTCTACACTGCATTTGATACAGAACCGCCGGGATCCTGGAATAACTTACAACGCAGGAATGGAAACGCCGTGTCGGAGACGGAAGGAAGGAGGAAGCATGTCGTCCCTGTGTTGAGCCGTGTCAGAGGTAAATGACAAGTCAAACCTGGAGTGAAAGAGGTGTTGGATGATCGAGCCCAGTGCTTCGTTTCGGGCGAGGAGGGCGCCTAGGCCGGAGGAGTTGAGTTGCTATGAAAGCAAAGGATAGTGAGTACTTGGAATGGACGCTGTTGTCAGATGGGCAGTGGCGAGAAGCAAGAGGGAAGAACGGGCCGAAATCCGATCAATGCTGTAGACAAACACGTACACATCACTTTATCACCCTTGATCGGCCCTTCTTCGACTTGCGCGCGTTTGGCTAGCATCCGTAAGTTCGCCCCTCCGTTTTCACTCCCTATTCTAGTCTAGTAAACCTGACGACGTTCCTCCTTAATCAGAAATCTTTTTAGCCGTCTGTGGTGTGGCATCGCTGACGATTTTGGAAGCAGGATGCCTAGTGCAACGAGCTGCACCACGTTCACGGGCGGCACCCCCAAGCCACGCATGTCTAGTCGCCACAGTTCCCAGGTTCCCGTCCTTTTTGCCGCCCCCACATCGCCTGCCCCGGCAACACCGACAGAAACACTGAAGGTCGTCCAGCCGTCCATGCCCTAATCCCCGACGTTCACGAGCCCGTCTTCCCCGTCTAATTCACGCGGCACGTTCAGCGGAGTGATGGTGGAAGAGGAGGCGCAAGCAGACACGGACACGGAGCGGGAGCACACACCGGAGCGCATACTCGCACCCAACTCGCAGGCGTCGAGCGGGTATTCGCAAGTTATTCGAGTTATGCTTCATATAGTTCTCCTGGTGCGTCTTTTTCGTTTCCTTGCTCTTCTCCTCTACAAGGTTAGGGTTAGCTAACACCCTCGTCCTCTTTCTCCTCTCGTCATCTTCCCCTCCATACACACTCTTTTGCGCTCTCCTCCTTCCTCTCCCGCCTTTCTCCCGCCTTTTCTTAATCCCAATTCGAAACTAACACGCGCCCCAGGCACCTCCACCTAGGCCACCTTCAACTCCAACAAAAAGAAGTGGTGGCCGCTCCCCAGCATCGGCGGTATGGGCATGGGCGGGACCAAGGGCCGGACGTCCGACAGCGGGTGAAGATGTATGCTGAGGACGAGCCAGAGCTTGTTGGCGACTGCTTTGGGGCAGGTTGAGGGTGCGTTTTTTTCTTTATTTTTTTGCGTGTTTTTTCTTCTTCTTTCTTTTTCGTTCCCCTTCTCTTTTTTTCTTTTCGTTTCCTCCCTATTTCGCCGCCGTGTTTCATTGTACTCCTCTCGAGGACGGAGTGTCCGTCTTTTCCATTCCCGTGTTTAAGCGCCCCGGCGTCTACATGCGTATTTCCTTTTTTGGGAACACCTTCAACTTTTTTTTCACCCGCGTTCTCCACAACGGCTGCAGTTGGGGACTAGCACTTCTGGCGGATGATTTCTGGGTGGTTTGGGTGCTGGAGCCCGAGGGGGCTGGCGATTTGACGGGGATTTTATTTTATTTATTCCCCGCCCACTTTCTCCTTTTTTCACCGCGTTCTCGAGAACGCGTGCGAGCAGGGATTAGCCCATCGCGGAGGTGGTTCCCAGAAGGCATGGGCGCTGCAGTCTGAGGGCGTTTCGTGATTGGGCGGGGATTTTATTATTTGTTTGTTTTCGGACGTGGGGATGGGCGCGTTCTCAATGACTGGGAGCAGGGGAGCTCGGATCACGTCCATAACCCACTTGTGACGTCGAAGCGACGGAGCGGCTCCAAGTCGCGGGACATCGATTCGTCTCAGGCTGAGTCCACCTCCCCCACTTCCAATTCCACTTCCAACGACGGCGCGGGCGACTTGGGCGTAGACACACTCGACGACGCAGGAGGAGGACCCCCGACGCAGGCCCCTGGCCCGCGGCCTTCCATGCGCTAGTTTATGCCGCTGCTGTTGTCTGTGGGCGAGGAGTATAGACCGTCGCCTGGGAGCCCGAGCTCCGCGCCCAAGTCGGAGGAGGAGAAGGCTGACGCGCCGTGTGTCCTCACCGAGGAAGCGGTGCCCGCGCCTGTGCCCGTCGAGTCCGATGTGCCGCCGGCACCCGGCGAGCAAGCGGCTTCGCCGGTGACCGTGCAGCCGCCTGCCCGTGGGGGAGCGCCGCGTTGCTCTCACCCGAGGCTCTCGCGCTGGCAGCTCTTGTGCGCGCGAACCATCCCCCGCGCTCGCCGTCGTCCCTGCACCTCCCCCGGTCTTCAAGGTTTCGTTCAAGGAGTGGCAGGCGCGGAGGAAGCTCGAGCGAGCGAAGGAGGTGGAGGTTGCACAGGAGCGCGAGAAGGAGAGACAGTGGGGGCTGGAGCGGGAGCGGGAGCGGGAGTGGGAGCGTGAGAAGGATGCGGCCACGGCGAGGACAAGGAGAACGAGGTCGTCTCCGCGAAGGCTGAGGAAGGCCTCACTCGCATCCTCAGCGGTATCTGCCGCTCTGCCGTCGGCGACAAGCCGCCGGTGATGGAGCTGCCGGTACCTCAGGATGTCGAGATGGCTAATGCGGTGCCGTTGGCGGTCGCGCCTGCGGTGGCGTCGATTGTGCCGCTGGATGAGCTGCAGCCGAAGGTGAAGGTGACCGGGAACGAGCATCTCTCGCCGCTCGCGGTGCCTAGCGTCGTGGAGTCTCGCGCACCCTCGCCGAGGCTGGCAAGTGGAATCAGGCGCGAGGCGTCGCCTCTGGCTGTCAACGATGTGGCTTCCCCGGCCGTGCTTGCACCTAAATCGCCGCCTTCTGATGTCCTCGCTCCACCATCGCCGCCACGACCCACCCTTCATTCGCCACCGCAATCCGTGCGTCATTCGCCAACGGTGTCTCGGTGTCTTTCGCTGTCATTCACCAGCAACGGCGTGCAGCGATTCCACCACCTGTCGTACCAGTCCTCCCTTCCCACTTCACCGCTCGCCGCGCGATGGGCCCCTCCAAACCACGATTCGGACGTCCACTTTCGCTGCTGCCGCCACGATTGCCGTCACCTGCGCCATTTCAATTCTCCGCGCGAGATCCTTCGCACGCCCTGCTCCCCGCTTCGGACCGCAGTTCACGCCGCGGACGTCGCCCTTTGCTTCATCTTCCGCTTTGTCTCTGATGATACTTAACTTTATACTTCCCTATCTCTGTATTTGTGTAGTATTGCGAATGACAACGTCGACCAATTCCCTTGTCCTCGTCTACATGGGGTAATCAAGCCAAAATACACTCACAAACAAATTTCTGCGTTCTTCATGTACCGCCCCAAGATAGACAAGGATATGATTCTTTCGGCTCGAGTGGCCTTGAAACGGGGCGCATTATGTTGGGTACGAACACTTTGCTAGATCAGCACCTGCTCTTACATTGGTGGTCCCCAGGAGTATCGTGTCGAGGTGCGCCTTTATTCCATGCATAGCAACTCGTTAAATGGTACAACTACATATGTACTAGTGGGAAAACTTCGACGATGAAGAGTCGTGAGCCGCTCCTCGCATAGCGCAGGCATCGCGGACTAAACTTCCGCCCAGCTGGGAGCCCATCTCGTATTTTTTCGAATCGGGAACATTTTTGGAGGTCGACGCGTTCTGGACGCGTGCAGGGCTGGTGGAGTGGCGAAGCGCTGAGACACTGACAATCGGACAAGAGGCGCGACCGCAGACATGTATGCCACACTTACTCGTGTACCATCTCCAATCGATTCACCTCCTTTGCAGCACACACACCCTCTCGTGGCGCGACGAACTCCCAGACGCCACCGCTGCTCCCCCTAGAGGCCAAGACCCTCATCGTGGAGCAGGCACCTCGTGCGACTCTCGTGAACTTTTGCGCCACCTCACGCGACGAATATTTGCATATGATGCCCATACTCTACAGGAGCATCGTCCAGAACGTGTGCACTGTAGGGACAAAACAGCTCCAAAAATTCCGCGCTCTTATTATGCACTCTGGTCTCTACAAAGTGCCGACGCAAGCTCGGCCCGTACCCGGCCACTTTGGTTCGGGAGCTGCGCCTACGGTGTTCCGTGGGAATGCCGAGTTGGCTCGAAGGGGCGCTGCAAAAAGCTCTACGCTGCACAGCGGATTATGCCCCGGACGGCAAGTCCTAATTGCGGACGTTCCACTGGGACGCAGGTGAGGTCGCTATTTTCCCCTTGCTCAGTGAACGGCCGGCATTCGAAAACCTGGCCGAGTTGTCGGTCACTCGGTCGTGCTCGAATATATCGGAGTTTGAAGTAAGGCTAGATAAAGCCTTGAGATGTCTTATTAATTCGCCTCCTGCGTCTAGTTTCTCCAGACTCCGGGTCTCAAGTCTCTCGCATACAAGGAGCGAACTACGTTTACGGGAGGTATGTCGCTCGTGTGGCATCCTGAGCTTGAATCTGACGTGTTTCGTGCAGAGAAACGGATGAAGATGGCCCGGTTTTTCAGATCCTTAGGGCTCCTCCCGACCATATCCCCAGGACTCACCGTCCTCAAAGTGGATATATCGTGGGAGGGCACTCACGTCCCCTTATTGGAAGAGGCAGTCAACTCCCTCCGGCTACCGTGCCTTGAAGTCGCAAGCATCGAGGTCTTCTTATGGGACCACAGCCCGGACCCTGATTTCACTCCGTTTCTCGAGGCACACCCCACCCTTTGCGACGTGTCTGTTGTTTTGGGCAGTCAACCTTTGTGCGACGATGCTTTGCCCCTCCTCCGAACATTCGCCGGGCGTGCCGACGATTTTCTCAAGGTTTGCGATGGTGCGCAGCCCATTCGAGACCTCGCCGTGACCCTTTTCCTTCGGGACTACAACGAAGGGCGCGCGCGCGCTCGCGAAGGACGCGCCTCCGAGCGCGGGCGCGCCGTCGTTGCGGCACTCACCAAGACACCCAACCTGCGTCGCTTAGCCATTGTCAATGGGTATGACGCCGTGTACGATGCCTCCTCGGAAAGCCACGGCAATGGAATCTACATGCTTGGCGTGGATCACAGTACAATTTGCGCCATTGGGCAAGCGTGTTCGGGGATCACGCACCTAGAACTTCACCTGAAATCCGCGGTTAGTTGTTCAGCGTTAATTCTACACACCAAAAATTGGTATTCAATTTCACAAAATTCATAGAAAAAGGCAGACGTGAAGGCACTCGCCAACCTTCATGACCTACGATGGCTCCGCGCCCACTTCTGGATAACCTTCCCAGTGGAGGAGGGCCAGCCGCCAATATGTACGACGATGACTTCCTTGACATTAACGACAGCGAGGCAAACGAGGAAGAAAACGATCATGGAAGTGACCCTTCCTCGCTCTACGACAACGCTTGGGACCAAGCAAGACTTTTGCTTCGAGTCTTCCGAAATCACATTGACTTCCATCTTCTCCCGATGGCGTCAAAACTGCTCGAAGTTGAAATCGAAGTCGTCGTGGCCAGAGAGCAGGATCCCGATCCAGAGCACTTTGACGAGAGACGAACAGAGTTTGTGAAGACTTTTCATTCCGTATAGTGCACCGGGAAGGGAAGCGTCTGACAGTGCGAACGTAGTTTCCCTTCACATTTGAATCTCACTTTGGATAATGTTGTGCAAGTTGAAATTGGTTATCGACGCTAACTGATATCCTTCGGAATGATTATTTGAATCCGAGTTGAACGAACCGAAGGCGTCTCATTGGAAGATATAACCTGACTCAGTAATCTAGACAGTATTGGGCTTCTTCAATTCACTGTTCAGACCAATTGCGAATATCTCAACACTCACTCAAGCGTCTGGACCAACCAACTGTGCATCAACCTTGCGGAAACGTCTCTGAGGGATGTTACCCACCAATGGTTGCAGAAAACGCCTGTTCGATTCAGGTCTGGGTCCTTCCCACTCCGACTTTTATTTCTTCTCTTCTCCGACCAGACTATTGAATCACTGATCAATTCCTTTGAAAACAAACCCACCTCGGTGGCGGCCGCATCTGCATTCCTCGGAAAGTCTTCTCCGCATCTGTCGGTAACACCCCCATCAGCCTTCATATTCATTCAGGGACAAGTCAAGCCGTATGCAGATCCGGTAGATGGTCCTCATCTCCACCACTTTCGAAGCTTTGGCAGTGGAAACACCGAGGCCTTCATTCCTTTGTAGACTCTTTTTTTTTTTTTTTTTTTTTTGGAGCATTTGAAATAATACAACTCAGTCTGCAAAGTATTCTAAGCGTATCCGCTGGTTCAATTGGGTGATATCCAATATAGCCGGGAAATTGTCGAGGAGGAAATACCGTTACGTACAGGTTTCAAGCCTTCGTGTGGGGCTCTGGCCATCAAGTCAGCTTACTCCATGTTTTCGAGCGGCGGGCCGTATACCCACTAAAACCCCCTTGAATTTAATCCAATCTTCCGGCAGGGAATCTTCGTCTAGGAGTGTGCCGCTCCAGGTGTTAAGAACTAACTGTTTTTTTATTGCGAGGGATCCAAACCGAACTCGGTTTGTTAGGAGTCTGTCTCGCTTGAGGGCAGAGTTGATTTTTGCCACCCAACGGTTATGTATCTCATGAGAGGTTGCAGGGGTGAAGGTTTCCAAAACTCTCTTGTTCCTCAATTCCCAGATCAAATACATCGAAGTTGAGACGATAATTGTAGACTCGTTTCGTCGCATGTGAAGAAGGAGTCGAGCTACTCAACAGGCACATCATCTGTTCCTCAAAGAACTAATGTCATGAAGTGGCTTCTGACTTCCGACAAGAGGTACGACCATTCTTCCTTGTATTACCGCCTGTCTGCGAGAGAACTTCTGGCCCTGGCGCGAATGCTACTTAAATCATCCAACATCCCTCCCTCCTTCAGTAGCAGTTCGACAATGTTGGCTTCCTCGCTCTCACTGCCCTACTCCTGACCGCTGCCGTTGCTTCTCCCGTTCGCCATGTTACGGCCATCGCCAATCCAACAACCACGGGAATTATCGTTCGGATAGGCGAAGACAGCGGCTTTCAACTCACTGTGGATCCAGGCTACCCGCAAGCGCCGGAATTTACTCCGGTAATCAGCGCCACACCAATGCCAACTGGTGGGCCTGCGCCGACGAACCAGGATGTACGCTACTTCTGCTGAATTTATGACTTCGTTGGTTGACTGTCTGTCTACTCAGTGGATTCTTGTTCCTCAAGACACCAATACATTCACAATTCAAAGTGTCATCTTCCCCGGCATGTTTATCTCCTACGCGGGCATAGGCATCTCGGCCACTACACCCACCCATTCCCAGCTTGTCCTGCGCGGCACTGCCAACGCTGCAGTCTTCGGTGTCCAAACCCTCAGTGGTGGACTTGCCGTGAAGTAAAACTGTGTTTCGACTTCGTTTGTGGCAGTTAACAATGTTTTGTAAATATTTCAGCATTCTCATTCCTGCGCTCAACAAGGTTCTGCGAGCCTGGTTCACCACCACTGCGGACGCTGACAGGAGTAGCCCGGTGCGTTCGTTCACTCCAGCATGACTAACGACGGATCAAACTTATTCTTGTTGACTATCAGTACAGTGTCGCGACTCTTCAAGCGGGAGCGACAAACCAGATATTCGAGATGGTAGTGATCGGCAAGTCCATTGAGTACATAATGTTCCGTCGCGGCACTGACTGATTTTCAACAGCTTGAAACGATGATGCGCAGTCCGGCACCTGGCTCGCATCACATTATCCGACGGTGGTTGTTATATGTCGACGAGATATCGTTGTTCCATTCTTTCTACAATTACTATGTTTCGTTTCTGGTTTTTCCTGTACATCTGATCGAGCGCGACCATCGCTAAAGACGTTCATTCCATGCGCGAGCCCGCAGCTTACATTGAGAAATAGAGGGGAGATCATAAAATCATTGGTTGCCGATGCCGCACTATGCCGAACAGTGCCGTGCGCATTAAGGTCCATACAAGTGGGCCGTTCAATTAATGCCGGCGGTCGGTAAACGGTCGGCAGGGGTTCAATTTAACTACTCACGACTGATCACGATGAAATCCGGGGCTGATAGGATGGGCAACGCTGACAAAAGTGGCACTATTACTCTGATTCATTCGAGCTTTCCCCGAGTTCTAGAACTTGAACAAATCGCAGCATAACATCCAAGGCGACTGAAAGATGAAAGTGAAAGCGACAAGGTTGATCAAGTAGTCAACCAAATTGATAAAATACAATAACTGCAGGAAATCAGCCAAACACGGCGTCTTCAGTGCATGATACCTCCCCTCTTTCTTGAGTCCCGCTAACCATCCCTGAGCATCAGTAACGCCTCCGATCTGCTCCCCGATCCGCATCAGGCTGTTCCGCACACCTGTGTAGACCCGTGCGGCAGATCCGCTAACATACACATGCCCGTCGCCCCTGAGATCGTTCCAAACCTTCAGCTCGTCCCGTGTCAGGAGCTGCTGAGCAAACGGTCTTGCAGAATTATCTGAAGAATAGACGACTTCAACGACAACGGAACCACCATCGATGTAGCCTTGAACCCTTCATATTTTCCCATTTCTAATCTAGTCTTTCTTCTATTATATCTGCACAATTTCGGCATCTCTCATTACTTCTGCTCTCAACTACAACATCTACATTTTCTACCTATGTCTACCACAATGTACTACGTATCAGGGCCAATGTTCGGGTATCCGCTATGGAACCCCACATTGCGCCGACTGTTTCTCACCTCTTCTAACATCCTAACCATTTTCCCACCGGGGGGGGGAGGCCCCCTTAAAAAAAAAAAAAAACTAAAATTGGCGCACACATAGATCTTGATGAGAAAATGATATTCTGTCTACAAACTTGGGGTGTGCTCCCAACCGTTCATTTGCTAGGGACATCTATGGTTAGGCACCGGGAGCGAATCAAGGAGAAAATGCTTCGCAATATCGAGCTCGTCAGACAGATCGCAGCGTCAGGTCGCAGTAGAACCCCGTTGCGGGAGAAGCAGCACCAGATGATGACAGTCAAGATCAAGGCGATTGGTTAACCTCCTAAACACGGCCAAATATTACGTTATCCCACACCACTTTACCTCCCACCCTCATGCCCAATCCTGTGGACGACCACGCCCTCCTGCCGGGACCTGTTTCGTTCCCAAAAGACACATCAGGAGGCCCTAAACGGCTCCCAGCTTGGCTTCTGCATATACGTCGCGGGCTAGTTGCCTTTGCGATTGCCCTCTGCCTGGCGACCTCGCTACTGTCGTGGGAGGATGTGGCGGCTTTCAGAGCCGCGGTTGAAAATATGGACCCCCTAGAACTTGCAAGTTTGAGGGAAGACCTTCCCTTACAGGTACTCGAAATACCTGGCTCCGCACAGACTTACTCAACCACCCCATGTCGTGCAGCCACTTCAACTCTCGGACAAGGAGTGCTGGGACTGGGCTACGGGGGATGAAGAAAGTCAAGCCTCCGTATCTTTTGAATTATCCTCGGAGGCTTCCCTCATGCTGTTCTTCTCCCGCGGTCCAGTCGCTGGTGACTTCAATCTCATCAACAGCCATGTGCGCGGCCCCACTGTGCTCATCGAGGTTACCATTCACTACCGCGAAGGGGAAGAGTTGGAGCGTACGCAGGTTTGCACCGTGGGCAACGAAACGGGATGGGGCGTGGCATTTATTGTGCGCCATATGTTTTGTCTCAGCCACGGTGATCATATTCTCGTTGACCTTCGACTTTCCAGGCCGATGAGGGACACGATGTTCGCCTCAACATCACTGCTACGCTTCCGCCTCGATACTACCCGAGCTTCGTCACCGACCTGCCGCGGTTTTCTCACCAAGTGGACGACTTCTATCCAGGACTGCCGATTGCCTATTTTGACTGGTTCCGCCTGAAATCCTTCGACGCGCCGATTGACTACGGTGTATGTGTAGTGCTTGTCCTCTCGTATAGTAGCGCTAACGGCTGGAGATTCTCAGAGCATCATGGGCGAATCTGCGCTGATTACCACGAGCAATGCGAAGGTCACTGGCTTGTTCCGTGGCTTTGAACTTGACGTCCAGACCAGTAACGCGCCTCTCGAGTCGATCGCTTTATGATTGGCTCGGAGGATGATTCGGAGGCGAAAGTGAATTTGAAGACCTCCGTCGGGTATACTTGCTTTCTTTCCTGCGGTTATTAAAAATGTTCTCATGTGAACTTGAACAACGCAAGCGCCATTACCGCCGCCATCGGTCAGGTCTCCGGTGGGTGGAAAAACACCGCCCTGAAGGCCGACGTCCGGACGTCCCTCGGGCCCATCCTCCTGCAGACCTATCAGCGCACCGCCAATGGGAGCTTCTCGCTCAACGCATCAACTTCCATGGCGTCTGTCTCGATGTACCTCGACAGTTACTTTTTCGAAGGATCCTTCAACCTCGACACGTCTGCGTCGGGGACATACGTCGAGCAGGACTCGGGGGTCAGTGACCCGTGGGGCCAGGGGCGCAACCGCACGGTGACCATGAACCATACCGAGGGCGGTCAGCATGCGGAGGGGCGTGTGTATTGGGAGGGAAAGCGGCCGGATAATGCGAACTGGGGTGAGGTGAATGTTGTTACGTCGCTGGCGCCGGTCAGGTTGTATGTCTGAGAGGAAAACGTCAATGTATAAAGGCTTCAAGGTCTCCCACGCTTCAATTCAAAATTGAGGATAGTTTGCGTGACAAACAGTGCAAGAGCTATTCCAGATGATGGAGCCCTTAACTGTAGTTATCCCTCATTTGGGGGTCCAAACGAGTGATACCTGAGCTTAGCTAGGAAACCTGCCTCGCAGATCTCGTGCCCATCCGCGCATCTGGTCCACCGTCTTATATGCGACGGGACATATTAGAAGAGCTCGACTCGGTATTGACCGATTCTCGTTCGCGTTCATCGCCCCGTTTGCGATTCCGGCACACACTTGAAAGAGATGATCTGGATCCTGCCCACGAGCAGCAACTTGGTGGCTTGGTCATTGCTCACCACCGTAGGCGTGCAGGTCTTGAAGCAACTTGGAAGCAACCTGGTTTTCCTTCTGGACCATATTGAAGCACTGCATACCATTGCCTCATGTAGAACACCAAATGAGACTAAGATTTAGACCAAGTCCGGATGTATTCAGAGCGTCGGCGTCGCCAGCCGAGGAGAAATCAGTAGACAGCGGTAAGCACAAATTGAGCATCAACAATTTACGAAACCCCTCTATAGTTTCCAAAACGGCTGTACCTGAACGAAATATCTTCATCTCGTTGAAACTGTTCGGCCACAATGAATTGCGAAAGCCGTGCTCTAGCTGCGGACGGTAGTTGAGAAAGGTTTGTATTTGCAAGTCCGCTGCTGACTGTGATTAGATGAACAGCACAATCACAGAATTCAAGTTAGAATCTTATGACATGCGCTGTGGCATTGGACGGGAGAGAAAGGGCTCAATGCTGAACATAATAGGGCGCACCTTCTCGGCGGGGTGGTAAATTCTCGCATGACTTGAGGCCGGTGTGAACAAGCCGGATGGCGAAATATTGCCGCCAAGTCGGATAGATCAATTCTTCTCTTGATGGGCAAGACGGCGAGACACTCAAGAGCTGTTAGAATAGTGTGCACACAACCCCTAAGCCACGCAACCGGCGTATTTCGCCGAATTTCCCGCCCATAGACATGTAGTAACTCAGTACTAACAACTTCAGCCAAGGCTCGGCGCCAGACTACTGTACTATTTCGACCAAATGTTCACGGATTTCGGATTTTTTGCTCGCCGAGATGGCTGATAATTTTTCTTTTGAATTAAGGCGATTTTTAAAGACCTCGGAAATTTGGGGTGTCACCCGTCACCTGAACATTTGGTCGAAATAGTACAGTAGGGGAACAACAATGCCGAAATTTGATGGGCCGACATCGGACCGACATACGAAATAGCAGGGAAGTGATTTAGGATAGAAAAAGCGGCAGAACACATATTCTACGGTATCAAATTACTTCAGAATGTCACTATAAAACACTTTGCTTCATTCTTCTGCATCCGTCGCTGATCTTTTCAATTTGTTCAAAAGTCATCGGAAGCCTGTCCTTCTTGCCATTCGTCTCTGCTAGAAGACACTTCAATACTGGAATCTCGTACCTCGATCGTATTGATCAACGACAAGCCCTCTGTAGAGTCTCTTCGCAGTGATCACGGAACACGTTTTATCTGAGCACTCTTCTCAATTGTCCTAAACACATCTCCCCAATGGTGTACCTCTACCGGACTGTGCCGATGTGCGGAATGAATGGCGAGGGAATAATATTGGCCCCGACATCCCAGTCCACACACTGACTGGGGTATATGGGAGTAAGATTCTTCCAGTCCTCTGCCGTGTTGTCAAATCTTAACATTGAGCCTGAAGACCATGACAGTCTTGGACAGCTTCGTCGAAAACTCAAGAGGTATATCCTTCAATTGCGCGAGAGCAAAGATGCTGAACGAAAACAGCGTGAAAAGCATGAAAAGGTGATCCAACACAGGGAACAGCTGGAGTCGATCCGTCGATTCTGGCCCCAACTTGTACCGCAATCCTTGAAGAATAAAATCCTCCGTCTCTTTCGCAAAGGTGTATTATTTAAAAGCTCATTAAAGTAAGTTTCCGTTTCTGGTCAGAATCGGCTCTCATATTTGGTAGCGGGCCTTGCCGCTTGTCGGCCTTAACCAGCTTTATATAATAAGGTCGGGTACTAATACATGGCGGCGTGGTAAACTACGTCTCGTCTTGGACGAATGGGTCACACGAGGTCTCATAACCCAATTTTACTATCCCGCAACCCCTGAATCGGCCGAGAATTGGTATCGGCTCAAACCCCGAGCAGTGCGGATAATGTTTTGGCTCTGATATAGAGCGCTTGATTGCGGGCTAGCTGCAATAGTCTGCCATGAAGGAAGATTAATCTTGCCTCTTATTTTGTCTCGAAAGACATGGATGGAATTTTGACGTTGGGTACGGTCTAAGGAATGCCTCGGCCCAGAGTTGAATGCCGCAATTCCTGAACTTGACGCGGACAGCTACGGGTGCTGCGCCTCAGTGGCGTGCTAATTGAGTTTCAAATAGGAATCTTTGCTATTGGTATCTGGACTCGAACTCTCTGCCGAGTATTCTATACATAAGGGTCTGATTGAGGGAACGTACCGGCAGCTACAGTATCAAGTACGGCACAGGGAGCTGCCTGCGCGGACGAAAATATCCCAAGCCACGCTGAATGCGCGGGGAGGGATTAATATTCAGCACGTGGAAGATGGACAAGATACGCACCTGCGACAATATATGTATTAGATCTGCAGTTCTCCTCGCGTGCGACCATATCGATGGTAGCCGTCTCCACCAGACACCCCGTCGGCGGGAGCGGATGTTGAGTGGGTGAAAGCCGGGAATTTATGAACCCACCCTCGCCCTCCTCATCACTATCACCCTCATCACACGCACTCGACTATGGCACGAATTGAGTCTAAAATAAAGCAAAAACAAGTTGCATCAGTAAATGTTAAAATACCAGCTCCAACAAAAACTCGCGCCTTGCAAATGCATTCGGACACCGTTGAAGCCGGGCTGCCCTTTGACGAGCCCGGAAGATAATGAGTGAGCGGTGGGTGTGCGCTGAGTACCACGTCCGGGGGAATATTCCCGCGCAAGTGTAACAAGGATCTGAAAGGATTTAATGTACTGCAAGTGAGACGAGCTAAAATTGTCGAGTAATATTGATACTGCATGGTGTTGTTTTACCTGAACTTGAGCTCTGAATCGTCGTGCAACTTGAAGAGACTTGAAAACCGATGGTGTATTGCAAGACCTAGCGTGAATGCCACAGAAGAAATAGATGCGTGAGAGGTACATTGGAATTCAATATTTGCGCCATAAACGAAGTATCGAGAACAAACATATAAACGCCCGAATGGATACAGATACGCGGACTGATAGGTAGAGTAATTAGTGGAAGAACGAACGAACGAAGGCGAAACAGACAATCCGCGTTATGGCACCCCATCCGGATTCCGTACCCGCACCCTGCGCATGCCTCCGCGCCAAGATATCACCTGAGCGCCGAAACGCGCGGAGGCGAACCTCTCCAGCGGCGGCGGCGAGATTGCCGGATGGTCCGAGGAGGCGTAAATATCAATCCAATTCCGTTGAGTCATGATCAATATTCGTGCCGTCTCCGTTTCACTGGAAGCGCAAGCGCTGCCCAAGGTGCGACGCGAGCCCAACGCGGCCAATCCGGGTGGTAGCTGCATTAGATCATATATGCGTTTGTGTCTGTAGCAGCGGGCGCGGGCGTGCGAGGCGCGCTTGCAGCCACGAGGACATCGTTCCGCGCGGCGGGTGCGTTGAGGATCGCGCGGCGCGGCGATCAGATCCAGTCGAAATCGATGGGAGGCCGCGAAGTTGGATGTACAGTAGATGATGGAGGGGGCCGGCGTGAGGGGATGGGTGGAAGGGGCGGAGACACAGCGAGGGAACGAATTTGTACATAGCGGCCGTCGGCGAGGACTCCGGCTGGGTACTTGTGTTGTTGTTACAGAAGACGGCTACGGCGCCAAGAAGATTTCCGCTGGGTGAATAAGGGTATTAATCGAGTGGACGGAAGGGAAGTAATTCGCACGGTGGGAACATAATAACGCCCCGAAGACAAGAAAGCGGGGCAGCAACAAAGAAGAATGTGCCGAGCGGTGTGCAGTATGGGAGGAAATTGGAATATAACAAACGCGACGGCAGTATAGCAAAAGGGGCAAGGCGCAAAGCGATTGCAAAAGACATGAATGCGCACCAAACAGCACACCCAACAGGACTTCGCGTGCAACCACAAACCTCCGTCCTCGAATCCATCGCAAACTTTAGATGTTCAGGAACGTACTGTTGCTCCAGCGATGCCACCGCAGCTGTCCCATCAGATTATGCGCCAAGCGAGAGTCAAGCGAGACACTAGGATTCGGCGTCGCAGATGCATGCACCTTTGTCCCACATCCGTTAGATTGCCTAGGCCGCTTCGGTGACGGTTCTGGCACCTCCACGTCCTCGGGCAACATGTGCACCCTCCCTGGATGCCGCGCGTCAAAATCGGCATAGTTACGTGGTTGGTCTGCGCCGCAAAAGAGCACGACCCGCAGGGCATCTGTATGCATGAGTTGTCTGACGCGACGGCGACAGCGGCTCGATGCCAAAAAAGCGCGTCAGAGAAGAGAAGAGGGTGTGTGCCCGTGTTTGTGGAGCATTGGCGTTCATATGTTTTGCAAACATTGCACCACCACATGTCTCCCAATGTGAACTTACATGTCCTTTTTTTGGCCTACTCAATGCCAGCCCTCGCTCCTGGCCTGGAAGCCGCCACATTGCTTGTGACTGTTGATGCACAAGACATCCTGGCGCGTATAACCGGCAATCGAGCTCAAAATGAGGGAAACAGTTGTCGTCAAGTTCTCGTACATCAGCAAACCCTGAGCCCACTCCATAGTACTACATAGTGCCGTGTAGTGTCTGTAGTGCGGGTCCGGGGTCATGGAGTACTCTGTAGTACTATAGAGTGGGAGCTTCCCAGGTCAGAAAAAATCCAATTAGTGTTGCTCCTTGCAACTTTGTATTCATTTTTCTTACCTGTGATGATATCTATTGAACACAATTCAATTTCATGTTCTTTTGTGACTATATTACACTGTTCTGTTTAAATTGTAATTAAATTATTAAATTAAATTCAATTAAATGGCTGCTGCTGGCCGGAATCGAACCCTCGACCTCGCGAGAACAGACAAAATACTTTGACAGACAAAATACACACTAGGCTAAAGTAACCATAGATGTATATGGAAACCTATACTATTTATGTGGATCTTACTGTTCTTCTCACTCATTCCACCTCTCTTGCCACTCCTCTTTTCATTCTTCTGAGGTGTTAATCCGTGAAATAATAGTTTCAAGTCATTAAAACATAAATCTCCTGACTGTAGTGAAAAGCGAGGGGATGGGGAAGGGTAATGCATTATATATCTAAAAATAGACCAAAAACAAAAGTTGTAGAGCTCGATGAGCAAGAGGTGTCAAATCGCGTTATCGCACACACAGATCAAAGCACGTGCGAGACCCTCCCCCCCCAAATGCGGAAGTCCCATCAATTTGCCACTCCCTCACCAGCACTCATATCCTCTCGTCTCTCACTGTAGTTGGGCTCCGTTCTAATGTATTCTGTGTTTTGCACACCTGAAATTGCTCAAATTGACTTGATTGCTCCCTTCGAATGCTTTCAAGTTTTGGTGGCTGACCATTTCTGCTGACGGAGGGGTCGAAACGTGACTTATTACGGAAGTTGATGTGTGTGTGAGATCCAACGATCTGCCACCTCTTGTCGATGAGCACTACAAGACTTGTCTAAGGTCATTTTGCATGAAACTCCTTCGTTAAGGCGCAAAATGCAAAATACTTTCCGAGAGCCGGCGGTTTTGAGAATTTCAACCCCTGAAAAAGGCCTAAACATGTAAGGACAACATTTGTAACTCATGAAACATCATCAGTACTAACATGAAATTAGTTTCAAGCAATTAAACCATGAATCTGCTGACTGTAATGAAAGCAGGCGGTAATGTGCTATATATCTAAAAATAGACCAAAAATGAAAGTTATAGAGCTCGATGAGCACTACAAGACTTGTCTAAGGCCATTTTGCATAAAACTCCTTTGTTAAGGCACAAAACGCAAAATACTTTCCGAGAGCCGGCGGTTTTGAGATTTTCAACCCCCTGAAAAAGGCCTAAACATGCAAGAACATCATTTGTAACTTTTGAAATGTCATCAGTACTAACACTAGGGACTGTCCCAAATGCATCCTGAAGATTATTTTTTGATCAGAAAATACAGAGCACTATGCAGAGACAGCCAGACACTCCATAGCACCACAGAGCTCAGGCCCAGTACTACAGCGCACTATGGCCACTACAGCAGTAATAGGTTTCACTACAGGCACTACAGCAGTAGTAGGTTTCACTACAAAACACTACAAGCCACTACAGCAAAAATCAGGGTTTGCTGATGTACCGTTTAATTTGCCGAGACTACAATAGACATTGAAGCGGGTGCTCCAAATCTATAGACATCCGGAGTGCATGAAAGACACACATAGACGGGCAGTATATCTTCATAGACCACCAAAGATCACCAAAGACTTGGATAGTGCTGGTTGTGTCTTCATAGAATTTCGGATTTTCCTGATGTGCACCCTGGTGTGCACGTCCCGTTTCCAGTCTATTGTCTCTTCTTCTATGCCACCCCTTCAAGGAATTATCGAGTGCCTCCAGACTCGATGAGGCCCTGGGCCGGCACGAGAAGAGGGTGCCTTCGTCTTGTCGCCTGTCGGACATTGCGAGGGCCACGGGGTCAGGCCGCGCATTAGCATCGTTCCCAGATCTTTTCGCTGCCACGCACGGACCACTGTCAAAATTCGGATCTTTCGGGTCGCCTGCGATTTCTTTTCTCCTTCAGGTCATTCTCAGCGCCTCGTCTCTTCGCCTTCGGCTTGCCTCTCTTGCTTCTCGGTGTTATGCTGCTTCCGCTACGCTGTCCCCCGCTCCCTTTGACTGTGTTATTGATTATTGATGCATCTCACGTTTCTTTCGTGGCTTTTCCTTGGGCTTTTCGTGAGCATCGTCGCACTGTGCTCCCTTCTCGGAATTTTGTCTAGGTTCATTTGTGACTGCCCTCTCCGCTTGGGGTCTCCCAGGTTCGTTTGCTGTGGACCTTCTTTGGAAGTTGAACACGCTGACGTGCATTGGCTGTGGACCTTCCTCGGAAGTTGAACACGCCAATTTGTGGTTGCTTGTGCATGCATTCCGCAAAGGGACACTATTGTAACGGTGTACTGTGGACTGGTGAAGAGCGGGGATTCATACCTGGAGAGAGAGAACTCGATCCGGGTCCCACAGGGTTATATCAGCCCATCCTGCCATACAAGCGGCCGGCCAGCACACAGTACGCTAGAGTAGTATGACCCCCCTGGAATAGTGTGTGCTCTGTTGGCATCCTGTAGTCATATGTAAGGATAACCACCCATACATTACTACTTGTTTGTCTTCGGTAAACTCGTTATTCAGACATTTCGACCACGCGAGTATAATAACCTTCTAAGTTCTCTCTTCGACGTCGTGCACAATGATGCATGTCGGAACTTCCTTATATTTCTTGGATATCTCTTATACCCATCCTAGCTGCCTACTACCGCTACATTTCCGCAATCGTCGCTCTTACCCTGCTCCCGCTGCCAGATCTTTTATCGACCTGTCTCGTTCTACTTCCTGACCGCCGGCTGTCTCCAATTAGCATATTCCACTCCATCGTTCGCACTGGTTGAGCCTTCCTTCTACGCCAATATCCCTACCCCGCCCCTTCCTGCTCACGACCCCTGAATTCTCTTTGGCTTGCCTTCAAACCACCGCTGCTCGCATCTTGTCTCTCGTCTCATGAGCGTTTCTCTTCTCTCCCTTGCGGATCTGAAAATGGAATAACCATCGATGCGGAAATTACGGTCGTGCCCGTTTACGGACGGTGGGCAAAGTGATTGGACGAACAAAAAAAATCCGGGAGTAGAGATTGTTAAGCGCCGTGAGCCGCTAGTACTAGTCTGGTTGTTACAAACTCTTATAAGCATTGGTGCGTTCGATATATTCGGACCCAATGTCCACTCACTGAATGACGCAGGACGGAGGAGCCTGCGGGGCGAGACGTATTTACGGGCCGGGTGTGCGCTGAACGAGTATAACCTAACCCTTTAACGCCCTCCGCAAATGAATTAGTTTATTACAGTAATGATCAGCGGGTACACTTGAATCCGTTTGTATGAATGCTTGCTCCTTGGGAGAGGCCAAGGTTCGAATCAACACCTCAAGATTCTGTGTCAGGCATGAAACATTTGGCGTAGAAGAGTCCATGTCAAATTGAGTACTTCAACTGCCATTGATGCATAGGCCGCAGACCCTTGGTTGAACTTTCGATCTTCGTTCTCCGAGTTCACGGTTGAAATGATAAAAACTGAGACTAGGGTTAGCCCTAGAAGGGACATAAAATTGGCTCGTAGCCCACTCGTGGGAATACATTCAAGAAACCGCATCGCATCGAAAATATCTTGCCCGATATATAGACCTCATGTCGATATGGATTCGTTAGATAACTTCCCATCCTCAGTGATGTCCCCGAGCTTCCCCGCACACAAGCTTCTCGAGTATACCGCAATGGCGGTCAATGCTCTACGCCATGTTGCGACTGCATCTCAGATACCTTTCCTCGGCATGGTTTGCACGCTCACTTTGACAATCATCCCTATGGTGCAGGTATGCAATTCGTACATTTTTCCGTCCTGCTGTTTAATTGGAACTGCAGAGCACCCGGATGAAACGGGAACAATGCCTTCGTATCATGGAGGAGATTCACCACTCGCTCTGTGCTCCCACAAGACTGTCAATTCACTCGGACAACATTCAGGCCCCGAGGATGCTTGACCAGATTGCGCGATATGCCGGGTAAGTCTCCGATGTCTGATTTTGTCAGCCGCCGTTATTTTGTCTTCAATCACAGTACTCTCCAGAAATTGGATTCATGTTTGAGATCTGCGAGAGCTTGGAACAATCAAACGCCTTTTAAAGCAATGCGAAATCACTGCCCAATTGGATACTTGTGAGACCGAGTTAAGAGAATGGTTGGACACTTTTACTGTCAGCCCTCATTCACAATCAAGTGACAAAATCTAACCTAGGCTTTGAAAGACGGAACAAGGAGTCGGACTCGCTACTGCTCTTGTCGAGCTTAATATTGACACAGAGACCCGTCATCAAGAGCTCCTCGAGATGATTTCATCCCAGACTGGCTCATTTGATACTCTGTCTTCTGTGAGCATGTTCCACGAGTATTCCATTTTTTTTCTGATCGGATTTCAGATTGGACGAAGTTCTTCAACGAAATAAAAACTCATTTTATGCGACAGTTCCGCGGCGTCGAAGGGAGACTGTCGTTCAGAAAATCTTCCACGGGCGAGAAGCTGAGCTCAAAGATCTGATAGATGCAGAATGATCAAAGTAATGATATTTCGGAGCAGAGGAAAAAAGAGTGCTGTTGGAAGGCGGAGCACAGCGGCAGCACGATAGTTGAAGGCTGCGGTCAGAGCGATGGCTGTCGAGCCGAAAATGGATCGCAACATTAGCCGACGATGATTATCCGCCCTTTTCAAGCAGAATGATAGCCCAAGTCTCTCGATTCCCGGGCCAACGAGTCCGCAACAAACTTGTTGGAGAAACTCCAGCAGAAACACCCGGAGCCAGCGGAGGAAGTCGAGGAGCCACAGTGTATCCCCATGACAGACGGGTGCACCCGTTTTTACCCGCCAAAAAAACGGTCGTTTTTGGACCCGGCCGTCTGACGGGACGGACGGGTCGAAGCCCTACCGGCGGCGAGTCGGAGTCCGATGTGGTTCCATAGAGCTCGGCTTGGATCGCATCTCAGGGGAGATTCCACCGACTTGCCACGGAACTGATGCACCTAACGACCTACTGACCCTACCGTTTTCCGTCCGATCCCCGGCGTGCTATCGAGCTGACGTACTGCCCCGTCTCATCCAAGATTCCGGCCACACTCCGAATCTATCCCAGCGACCCGCTTTATCCAATGGTCACGCCCACCTTCTACGCTGCACCGCTATGATACAAGCTCCGTTCTCCGCGATCTCCCCCAAACTCATCCCCGGCCGCGTAGCGCACTTGCTACTTTACTCCATACAGCAAAACCCGTGTCCCCGAACGTGTGGCCGAGATATTAACTTCGACACGTCGGACTTGCGTTGCGGATATATACTCCACACCTGAATCTCTACCATAGCCCTAACCCCAGAAGACCTTCGTTTCGCTAGGACCCATACAGGGAAGATCCCGACGACAGCGCTACGCAAGAGTCCAAAGTGCTTGAAACCTAATCAGGCTTGAAGCCGGTTGCCCAGTCAATTCGAGCTCGGGTCGACAGCCTACGCCTTTGTCTTCTTTTCTTTTGGGCTCATTTTCATGTCTCCTAGATTCCTAAGATCATCTTCACCATCACAGAACCGGGGTTCCTTACTATACTGCCATATCTTCGGCAAGCTCACTACATCTACCGGTTGCCGCCACTTGACGAATTGCAGTCTTTATCAGAGCTCTTCGCTCATACAAACGGGGACTCCTCTGGCTCACTTCTCAAGGCCGTACCATTCTTATATCAAAGCGGTATGTCTGCAATTTAAATGGCTCAACTCCAACACCAAGGTGTCTTGCGCCCGAAATCCGATCACGACTAGTTGCTAATCACCCGGTCACTCTCCTCATCACGCTCCGTTGACGCGCATGTACTCATGGTGCGACACTTTCAGCCACTGCCTATCTAAGAGTCGTTACTGTCGGGAAGGGCCGTACAGTACCAGAACGGGACCGATTCAGTGTATGTTTATTTGTTCTTTTTACAGCTAATGTCGGAACCGAAGGCGGGCAAGGATATTTTGACGCAGCACTGACGTTTGACGCATGCAGCGTCAGCCTGCGTCAGTTGAATTCTGCGTCAGTGGTTGAACTTACCTTTGCCGCCATCACTGAGGCCTGATATCCCGGGGCCATCTAGGTGGGTCCTTAGTACATCGTTTACCGCATCAAAATATACAGATAGTCATCGTTGAGGCCGTTGAAAATCGTTGACTAGAATTCGTGCAATGTCAGTTAGCGTCAGTCATGCGTCAATGTGACTGCGTCACAAGCGCCGCAACTGACGCATGCGTCAAATTTCAGCGTCAGTTCCGCGCCAGTCTGCGTCAATTCGGCGTTTTGCAACGTCAGTTGCACTTATGGTTCGCGTCAGTCAGCGCCGGTAATGCGCCGTGACACAGTGTCAGTGTGACCAACCTGCGTCAGTTCAACATCACTCTCAGCTTCGTCCGCGCCGTTGATACGCCACTCTCCGCCAATGTTGCAGTGCTCAACATCACTCTACCGGACCTCTGGGACACCTCCGGAGTGTATATCCCATACCCACCCCCAACTTTGTCAATCCCTCCCTGAATCTCTCACCCTCTGGCCGCCGGTCTTTCACACCCTCTGAAAATCTCTTCCCAATCCGTTCCAAAATGTCCATGGTTGGGTCTCCAAGGGTGTATCCAGCGCTACTGTAGACTTTCTGTGTTGGAGTCCAAGCGAGGAGCCCCATTCAAATTGAGTTGAAATCACTCATGCCGTTGCAGTATTATCAGTCGGCCGTTGGACCGTTGCGGCTGAGGACTTTATCCTCAAGTCGTTGTTTCGAAGATTCCAAGATTTTTCTTGGACGCCATGCTTTAATCTCACCTTACTCTGGCCCCTTAACCCCAGCCCATCTCTCACTCTCGATTTTCTATGTTGCCAATGACCAGAAAATGTTCTCGATGGTTGACCTCAACATTCTCGACACATTCTGGTTCAGATTTTACTGCAGCACTGGTATCCAGCCACGAGGAGATCTCATTCAAGGCATCGTCGCCGCTGGTAGTCAGACGTAACTACGCTGACGTTGTATAGAGGCCGGTTCGAACGGTTTTTCCAGAGCTTTCTGAATCTAAAATCACTCCTCGCCAGTTCCAGTATACCCAACTAGTCTGCTGGCTGCACCTCATAATTGTTTGCGTCAGTACGTATGCCGCTCTGCGTCAGTGCACTCAACGTCAATTGTGTATTGCTTTTGACTGACGCATCCACAGATATATTTTTAATTTCCAGCCGCATTCATGCCTCACCGATGTGATACGCCGGCCAGCGTCAGCTCAGCGTCGCTCTGCGTCACTGTACAGCCACTCTGATTATTGAGTGTGCGAAAGCCGTGGTAGGCCTGGCAAGCGAAACTGTGGTAGGTGTGCGCCGCCTGCGTCAATGCACAGCCCCTATGCGTCAGTTGTACATTGACGGTGGCCGAAGCATCCACAGATGGACTTTGTGATAACAGCGTGGCTTTAAATTGCTATAATGCACTCTACCTAAACTATCACGATTCTGCAACTTTATGCAGCTGCAGCGGTACCTTATATCCAACTCGAGTTTTGATCCTTCATTCACCGCCAACTGAATATTGGACACCCCCTCTGAATGTGAACCACCACCGCCACTTGGCTCAAACTTGGTGGAATAAATCCAGCGCTCGGGAGATTTATCATCTCTATCCAAGGTTCAGTTGAAAACAGAATCAAGTGCATAACACAGTTAACATTGTTTGAGCCCAATGGCCACGAGGTACATATGGATGCCGGTTGTCATCTTTATCCTAGCTGGCTTCCGATCTTGGTAAGTTGGTTTCTTCTATTACTCTTTATCGCGTGGCCGGCAAAGTATCCAAGAATTGATCTGTATTTTGTGAATAGCTCGGTCCAGGTTTTAACACTCCGATACCAGATCTGCTATGGGTTCAAAAAATCATTGGTAGACACGTCAGCCCAGATGAACTGTCGCAGAGCGACGCTGGCCCGCGCATTAGTGGAGATGCATCAGAACGTCAATATAGAACTGACGTTGAGGTTGAGTGGCTGTCCATTAACGTACTGCGCAGAGCCGGGAATGCATTGATTCAGACACGAATTGCCGCAAACAGTTGTCAAGAGCATTTCGAAATACCTGTAGAAAATTCAACCAGTCTCAACAACACACCGTCAACAACACACCGTCAACGTCCGATTGATGCGAGCGCAACTTGTTTCAACGTGGGATTTCTATCTCTGGCGCCATTGGATGGTGGTGCTGTGGTATATTGAAGTTAAACTAAAACTTGTCCACAATGTTGAGCATTGTCTGGCTATTGTCAACATGGAACATGGAGATTGTGAACGATGGGCAGCCAGGCGAGGGAAGAGATTTTAATCATCGTGTTCGGCATGCATGATTTCAACATAATATAAATTGAGTGGTAGGATGAACCACGGAGGCATTAGTCGGATATAAAATTCACAGGACTTATTTCCTGCGGCGTTGAAGACCTTCGGGAGTAGTATGGGGTACCAGAGTATAGTTGCGGTATAATGGCGATATGTTTGGTGCCTGGGTGCGGCGATGAATATGTGCGTGCGTCAATACGGTATCCCACAATATGGCTAGCCAAACGTGACACTGCGTCAGTGTGACTGCATGCGTCAATCAACGCCGATCTGCGTCAATTGAGAAACGTCACAGCGTCAGTCAAACGTCGGTGCAACGTCACAACGTCAATTTCACCCTGCCCACCGAAGGCGCGAACGAAAAATTTCCGTTTTGGGAACTTTTTCGTCGCGCCGACCAATTCCCTCATATCTCCCTGAGTTTTGGCCAGATTATCTCGAAACATAGACCATTCTTTCAGAATTTGTGCGCAATTAGTGATGTAAAGGAAATCACGAAAATGCATTTCATTTCTCCATTTGGCACTGGGGCCTCAGTTTCTGTTCAACACCTCCTAGCAGGGTGGGCACTTGTCCAAACACATTAAATTTTTGGGAGGGAAAGCTCACATGCAATATGAGGAGGGTGATGTCACCATAATTAGCGAGTTTGCGCAGCAGCCATTGGAGCCACCTCATGGCTTTCGGACCGTGCGCAAACTGGTGGCTCCACCGCCAAATTGTGACGTCAATGGCTCGTTGGTGGCTCTTTTGAGCCACCAGCCTGCTATTTTTGCGCACGGTCCGAGAGCCACGAGGTGGCTCCAATGGCTCTTGCGCAAACTCTCTATTATGATCTTCTTCTCCATTGAGACACTATTGGCTCGGAAGTAATCTTTTGATCAAATTGTTCAACTCCCCGCAACCTCTTCAATATGGAACCAAAGTCAAACCTAAACAACACAGGACATCACATTTGACGTCTCCTTCAGGCTATATGCTTGAATTGTCCTAGTTATCCTTGTGCTGGCTTTCTTGGAGGTGGTACATCCGACAGCTCAGATTTGGATATAGTCTTTCTATGCATGTTTTTGAGCCATTTGAGAGTCTAGGCTAAAGGAGACGTCAAATTCGATGTCCTGCATAGATTTAGGTTTGAATTTGGTTCCATATTGAAGAAGTTACAGGGAGTTGAACAATTTTGATTGAAAGATTACTTCCGAGCCAATAGTGTCTCAATGGAGAAGAAGATCATAATTATGGCGACATCACCCTCCTCATATTGCATGTGAGCTTTCCCTCCCAAAAATTTAATGTGTTTGGACAAGTGCCCACCCTGCGAGGAGGTGTTGAACAGAAACTGAGGCCCCAGTGCCAAATGGAGAAATGAAATGCATTTTCGTGATTTCCTTTACATCACTAATTGCGCACAAATTCTGAAAGAATGGTCTATGTTTCGAGATAATCTGGACAAAACTCAGGGAGATATGAGGGAATCGGTCGGCGCGACGAAAAAGTTCCCAAAACGGAAATTTTTCGTTCGCGCCTTCGGTTCCGACATTAGCTGTAACATTATTTATTTATTTTTTCATTTCAACTTGAAGCTTACTCTGATCAGATAAGTTGAGCTGAATTTTGCCAGACTGAACAGCGCGACGGGAACGAAGAGCCGAAAACAGAACCGTCAGGACTTCCCAGTCGTGTGACATGTCACTTTCTCCCATCTTCGTCCACCATCATCACACAGCATTGCACCGAAGTCCGCAGCATTCGTGGAGCTTAGCACAGGTATACCATGCAATGTGGACATCCCAACATCTACTGGGTTCATTCCGCGCAGAACTGCGCCGAGATGCGGATTTAACTCGGCGCTGCCACTGCCAGAGTCACTGAATCAGACTCCGAGTCGGAGGAACTTCAAATCGTGGGTTCTCTAGCGACAGCAGGCATCGATTACTGTGAACTGAGATACTCCACGTTGATCGCGAACAGGAAAACCTATCCTTTCTGGCTCTCGAGACACCCATTGGCATGTACTGGATCTGTCCAATGCCTCTTTGTGGTGCGGTTCTGTCCTGCGGCCAGGACCATTGCCCGAAACCAGTCCCGGGGGAAGAGAAAAGGATACCTCGGGTTAACTTCGTACGTCAGTACTTCATTCTGAGTCACTCAATATGGTTGCTCAAATCCACGACTCCATCCCGATTGTCTCCCAAGACATCATTTTCGGTGCCGGTGTCTTTCGTGTACTGCGGTGCTTCTAATATGATCGTATCCCGGCGCATTCATTTCTCCGCAGCTTCTCTGAAGGATGATCCTCGTGCGGACAATGTACGCGCACCGCTTGTAACTATCTGTGTACCTATACCACTGCGCCACTGATCAAGCGAGAGGTCTTATCAAGACATGCCTCTCACAGAGTCTGCAATACCGCGCCCGTGATGTAACAGAGCCCTCGTCGCACTTATTATGACTCTCACCGAGGGATCCTTTGCCGCGAGCCAACGCCGCTCTACCCGTGAGCGCCGAGGCCGTGTGTGCTTTATACGTTTGACTGACGGAGATCTCAGGACGCCTCTGAGTTCGTTTCGCCACCATCCACGACACCCCATTCTCTTCCGCCACGTCTCCACTATCCGCTGCGCAGGCCTCGCCATCGCCCTCCGAGTGGACATCACCTTCACTCCGCTTCCTCCGCGTCCGAGAAAATAGCACCAGCCAGCTCCTCGGCACCGAACTCGGGGGGTCGATTGGGGGCGCTGCCTTTCTGGCGCTCCTGGTGGTTGCGATTGCCTACATCCGACGGCGGCACGTACGCCAGACAAATGTACGCCTGCCCCAGCGCCAGCAACCCTTCATCGTGAACCCTACGTGGGTGCTCGCGAGCCCTACGACGCCGGAGGGCACACAATCACACCTTAGCCTCCCCGACCGCGCGCGCCCGCGCACAATCCCGATCGTCGCGCACCAGATGAGCATGCCAGAACTCACAACACAGTATCGCTCGCGGATGTTGCGGCCGCGCGCGAGCACTGTTGGGAGCATGCTCGCGCGGACAGAGACCAAAGGGTCCCGGGAGCAGTCTGAGCCCGATGTGGGTCCCACGCGATCGGAGTCAAGCGTGTGGCGCCCACGGATCGATATTTTGGGCGCGCGGCATCATCGCACGGAGGGTTCGGGGCCGGGTCAGCCACAAAGCTCGTTTTTGGCGCAGTGAAACCGATGACAAGGAAGGCAGGCGATGCTATCCGCTGTGGCTTGCATCGCGGTATGATAGATGTATTTTGTATCACTTGTACTATGTGTAGGATTGTATTTGACATTTGTATTCAACAGGATTGTCTATCGACACAACTCAGTTGTGAAAGACAGGCTGGATTCGAGCCTACATTCCAGTTGCATGTGGTTCTGTACGTTGTGGGAGATTTGGTCACATCCCGGGCTGTTCCTGGGAATCTCAAGGAAATCTCAGGGGCTGTATCAGATTGCATTGGGCCACTCAACAGCATTTTCTGGCAGCTTTACCGGATACATTCCGTGTGAAGCCCACAATATTTCTATGGACGGTGATAACTGGTAGTAGCATCCGGCCCGCAATTCAACTGGAATCGAAAGGACGTCCAGGATCTGCCGAAGTGCCGAGGAATTCTAGTTCTCACGTCTCATGATATCAGTCAAAGTGCGCCGAAAAATGAAGATTCCATCCGAATTGGAGGTTAGGCCATATTTTCCCGCAGAGCAATGACAGACACCGGTTTATTTTCGCACTGAGTTAACTTCCGGATTTCGAATCCATAGACGTGAATACGTGGTCATGGGCCTTCACTAGACGGCACCGGCAATCTTCACCATTTGGTCTCCTGCTAATGTAAGCCATCGACATAAAACCAGTGCTAATCCGAACGGCGCGACCCCAGAAACTGATAGCATAATCAAAATCCTTCACGTGGTCGCGATATTTGATGTCACAACACCGCCAAATACCGCTTTCTTTATCACTTCGTTGTCCCTGGCCACCCAGTCCCACAAGGCTGACACACATTCCATTCACTTGAATCCATGGTATCCACTATTCCTCCTGGTCCCGGTATCTGCTGCTCGGGTGTGGGCGGTACCCGGGCTATGCTCGAGCTCATTGCTGTATCTCGAAAGCTGTGCCAGTCTACTTGGAAGATCGTTTCCTCTCAAGAGATCAATTTGAACTGGAACATTATCCTTTGGTTTTTTGGCCTTTGCGTCCTGCCTGCTGCGCTCGTGTGCTCTCTGTACTTCTTCCGCTACCTCTCGGCCCCTCGATTCAAATGACTTGTAAAGCGCGTTCTATGGCCCTGGTCTCGTGCCCTCGCTGAATTCGCGGGAAACACCGGTTCTGAAGACGTCCTGGAGTTTTGTGTTATTTTTCACTCGATGCAAGGGTTCCTACCCGCATCAGGGAAGCGTCCTGTCTAGCAATAGCACTCTTTGATTGTTTTCAGGAGCAAAAGGCTTCGCAGCATCGTGAGGTCCGTTCTCACTCCCGCTCGGATGCGGGGTCTGCATCTGCTCAAGAACTATAAATCGCTAGAGGCGAAAGTGCTCTATGGAAGTTAATGTCGCAACTGCCTAGTTTCCCCCCTGTCGCTCCAGGTGATATCCCGGACATCCCGTTCCCACTGTCGACAACAGTGGGGGCACTCGAGATCGGCGTTCTATTCGCGGTGTTCCTGTTCTGTGCGCTTACGGTGCAGGTGTACATCTACTCCGACCGGTTTCCGAAGGATCCCATGAACATTAAACTCATGGTGTGTATATAGCAAGGAGTGCGCATTGTGCACCATGACGCTCTCTACAGGTGGTCCTTGTGTGGATGCTAGATTTCGGCCATACCATTGCGATATCTCATCTCATCTACACGATCACCGTTGCGCAGTATGGGCAGCCCGCCCTCCTCGCCCTTCCTCCCAGATCCCTTGACGTCTCGATTCTGCTCAGCGGGATGATTGGATGGTTGGAAGAAGTAAGGTCCTGTTCCGTATGGGTCGTCTTCTGACGTCTCTCCCCCAGGGTTGGTTCACGTATCGCCTGTACAGATTCACCAAAACTCTGCCGCTGCCATTGATCTGCGTAATTTTGTCCCCGGGACGTCTTGGAGGATCTACAGCCCTTTTCGCCGTCTCCCTCGAGGACCTCCACATTCAGACGTACGTGAATCGCGTGATGTGGCTCATCGAGGCAGTCGTCATCGTCGGGGCGGTGGTGGACGTCGTCCTTGCCTTCGCACTGTGCTATTATCTGAGCTCCTGGCGCACCGACGGCTTTCGGAGGTACGGGACAAACAGTTTTGCCGCCGCTTAGGCGCTGATTACGAACCTCAGAACCAGTAAGCTTGTGAATCAACTCATGACTTGGGCAATAGAAACGGGTGCAATTACGACGTGAATGTGGTTCTTGCCAATTGGTGATGTGTCCTGACAAACCCATAGTACTGGGGCACTTGCTCTACTCCTGACGGTAGGCCGGTTATTCCGCTGCAGCGCCCCGTCTTGATTGCATCGCAGTTCTTGACAATGAAGGATAATTGTACGACAAATGGCTATTTTCAGTCAATCTCATGCTTAACGCAATTATAGTCGTATATCTCGGCTGCTTTTTCATACTGGGGAAACGTTTGTAATCGCGCCACTATTGTTGGATCCCGCTAAATCGCATCCGCAGTGTTCTCGAACTCGTTGTTATTCTCGTGAGTCCTCTGTATTCTGCACCCGTGAACAACCTCATTTCAATGCCGAGCGGCAGACTAAACGCACGCAAGCGATTTGCGCGCATCTGCGCTGAAGTTCTCTCCATGCCCGCTTCAATGCGGGATGCTACGCAGCCTATTTCCCCATGCAGCGTACGTGCATATCGGTCCTCTTTGTCCGTCGAGGCACCCCCACATTCGCCTGGCGATGGCCCCAAACGGCAGTACGAACTTGGTTCCCGGGTGTCTCTGAGCATCCGCACCGATCTTGGCACCCCAGCCTACCCGGGAGCTGAGCGGCAGTCAGGCGTCACCTTCGTGAGCTCGCCGCTGAGCGCGCAGCCACACCATAGTTTTCTTTCGTAATGTGTGTTGATTCATGATTGAACGATGTACATTACAAGTATGGTGTTTGTATAGGGAAAGTGTGATAACGCGCCAGACCGCCTTTGACACACATTGGTTGTTCGATCTCTGCAATGATAATTCCTAAAATTCAGTAGCTCGTCATTTCACAGTGTGAGAATCCTGCTGGTCTCTCTCACTTTGGCTTGAGCCCGAAAAAATGTTCAGCAAGCTGAGGAAGGATATCGTACTCGTTGAGGCATCTGTCTAGACCAGAAAAAAATAGGATTTGTGACGAATGTCACCGAGATCCGCCTTGACAAAGTTCGTAGATACATTCACAGCCGCCCGTCACTTATACATATTTATTTCCAACTTGTTCCTCGATGCATGTATTTCCTTCCCGGGTCGCAGATCGCTTAGACCCGCTCGACCTCTCCAATCTGACCCTTATGGTCCATATTGTCACTTTCAGGTGTATGCGCCCTGGCCATCCGCCGGTGATTTTTATGGGCATTGATGACTTCGAGATGGGAATTTGGGACCACTGTATTCATTACGGTTAAAGTACCAATGAGGTGCGCGATACATCTTCACTCACCGCGATCAGAATCGCTCAACATGAGTTCGTACACGACGCATGCAAGGAGGGTCGCAGGAATGTTGGTCAGCGCAGCAATGGCTGCATAGGCCCCGCCAGCAGCTAGGACGGCACAATGTCAATACGAGCCCATTAACGCTGAAATGAGAATCAAAGAGAAGGCCGCGTACCTGGCATGCCCCAGACAGTTAGCGCGGTGAATCTTCCACCGAGATCGCGCGCGGCATTAGCAGCCACTGTGCAACAACGTCAGTCACCAAGGAAAAATAGCGGACCGTGCCGTATAACGTGTCTACCCACATCCATTGGCGGAGAAGGACCAGATGGCGACGGCACTACATAAGCATGTGAGCTGCGCGTAGAAAATGGACATTGTCCGTCAACTCACTAAGCAAGAGCGATAACCATAGGGCCCACGGCCGGTGGCATGAGTGTGTTTGTGGGGTCAAGTGCAGCGAAGATGACGGTTCCGAGCATGAAATCCTACAAAAACATTGAGATATTGGGTCTGCTGCGACCATTAATTGAACGCACCACAACGAACTCATTCACGAACGCACGGCCAAGGTTGGAGCCAGTCGGAAGAGAGAGCGCGAAAATCCCACCGGGGCCGTTGGGTGTGTAGAAGATGGCTTCGGAGACGCCGGGCCCGGCGGCAAGCAGGGCGAGCTCCGCTTCAAGAATGAGGGACTTATACTGCACGTAGACCAACAGGCAGGCGATGTATCCCCCAGAATTTGAGCAACGAGGTATCTACTCAGCGATCAACTTCGGCAAAAACCGACTCATTTGTTGGCTAACCTGAGGCCCTTCAGAGGCGGAAAGCGATGGAACACCAATTGGGTGATGGTGATGGCCTGTCGACGATCTGAGATTACTTGGAGGGACGGCGGATCATTTTATTTGAACTTACCGGATTAAAATGACCTGAATGATGAATGAGTTATGACTTCATCAAAAGGAAACGAGGGTAGTGCGCACCCCCAGAAGTCGCACTGCATACACCGATAGCAAGCAGGATACCACACGCGTACGCGAGCCCAATCTGCAGCACGGCTACCACGCTGTCATATCACCTCTGTGTTATTGGTTGAATAAGCTTACACGAGGCACCCGGTACTTTCAGGATATTTCCCAGAACGTACAGCGCCTGCGATCCCACGCCTGTACAGCACAATTGAGCAGATCGAGGATGTATATAGGCATTAGTTCGGACCAGCATATGTACTAAACCGCAATGAGCATCACGAGTACAGGCTGGAGAGACGGTACTTACTACAGAAAGACTCCCAGCTAGCGTCAGAGGCAAAGGATTCAGGCCAGGCTCCGCACATAGGTCGCAAAACTCACAGCCTCAGCAAAGCATTCGACAAGCCAGTGGATGCTGGTATGGCGGTGCCGTTCAAAGGAGGCGTAGAGACGCGGACGCTGTCTGATGTCGCTGAAATGCACGATGTTAGGCATCGTATGGTCCAGGGATGCTCTTGGGGGTGACGACGATATTTGTAGTCACTTCATGAGATATTTTAACCGCATCCGAGGCACCAGTGGCACTCCTTGGGAACGGGTGAAATGGCATTGCATATGGCGGTTTAAATTCGAGTTAACACTGTGGAGGTTTGAATAAGGCAGATGCCTCGGCAGCGGTGGGCGCGCGATCCAGAGTGTTGTTCAGATTACCCTCTGAAAAATGGACACCAAGGATAAAAGATTCCATGAAACCGAGCAGCCGGAGACCGAAATAGTAAGAGTCAGCCGACCAAGATTAACTGTGGGGCGTCGGGTATTCATCTTCCCGCTCACTATCTGCAGCCGGCAGTTTAATTGACGCGGAGCGACAGGGGCATATCCGTAGCTATCGCCGGGTGATATTGCGGAGGGCCAATAGGTTTGTATAATATGCATGTTGGATTGTAGGGGACTCGGAGAATCCTCGTGCTTTGCGCGATGGTGGGAGCTGGCCTAACCAAAAACGTTGCGGCTTGCACACCCGTGCACGAAAAGAAGAAAAACTCACCAGCCAACCAGAGTAACTTCATGCGCGGGCAGAAATTCCGCAAGGAACAGTCGCAGCTCGAGTCCGCCATGAGATCTGGGTTCAAAAATCTGGAATAAGGGCGACGCAGTGGTCGAAGACGGGGCATTAACCTGAGTCCAATTATGTGAGCCTTCCGCTGGATTGTCAGTTCTGTAATCGGAAAGACACAGGAAGCGGGAATTTAAGGAAAAAGATGCGGTGGCGCATTGTGTAGTTGATCCATCCATGTGCACGCCAGTGGTAATGCGTAACACAGGAAAAAATAAATCGCGACGCAGCCAGTATCATCACTTCGTAGATCCGAGCCAGCTTTGAATTGCAGTGGTTGCGTCCTGAATGATGCATCGATTACACTGCAAGTGGGGAGTCTATGCCCTGTCGGAGTTTGTGGTAAGACAGACGCATTAAAAACTAAATTCACTGAGTTGAGGAGATTATAATATTTGTTCTCCTTTGCGGTGCATGTAGGAAACATAGAGAGAAATGCGAAATATTATGGAACTACGCGCAGTTGCATGAGACGGTTTCGAGAGCTACCGAATAAAGGCGAACTCGGTCGTCCACACTGCGCAGTGGCACGACAACCTTTGCGGATGTCTCAGTAGCTCGGGATGGGAGTGCAGTGTCTAGAATGGCAGCTGCGGCCCAGTTGAACAAGGCCAGTCGTACCTCGTTTAGTCGGTGTCTCACATCCTAAGCCTTGGGAAACGGTGGTCCTGACACCGGGGGCAAAGAAGGATGCATGTCATTTGACATGCTGTCTACGCATCCAGTTTGCATCCAACGTGGCGACTGGCATTGGTTCACAAAGGTGCTTTGCGGTGACAAAGGCAGCACAAAGGAGGGACAAAGGGAAGACAAGGGCTCCATGGGGGATCTGGGGCGGGCCAGGGAGCCTTTGTCTGGCAAAAATAGCCCTTTTCTGAGGGCGATTGTGAGCTCAAATCACAGGTATCAATATGATTCAAAGTGGTATTCTGCACTACTTAACGAGTACTTTCAGACTGTGTAACCAGATCTTATCCATTCCCTCTCTGAAAAAAGCCGTTCTCAAATTCTGAGCAAAAATCTGTTATATCTTCAGAATTTCCTTTTCTGGAATTTTGTTAACATACCCAAATATCTTTTATTCCACCATATTTTCAGTCCATAATTTTTTTGGAGTGATTTGGTACCCAGGATACCGAGAACCACCAATCACTCTGGAAAAAAGCCATGTCCCAAAAAAGTTTCTGAAATTATTTGGACCAGTAGGTGAATACATGGTCCTGAAATTGATGCCGAAATGTGAAGTTTCTGAAGAACTGAAATACATGCTGAAAGGACTCGTTTCAGGATTAGTTTTCAGTGGCCAAAAATGTCCCGTATCAGGAGTCATGTTCACCATCTAGAAGCTGCTCCTGAGACCATTAGTTTCAGGAGCAGTTGATTATCACCTGAAAAGAATAATATCGACTACAGTTTCGGGTGGTCCCAAAATTATTGTTTTCAGACTGCCTGAAACCCATCGGCCCGCCCCGGCCCGATCCGTTTCAGGGAGGTTAAAAACAATAATAGCTGAAACTGTAACTGACTGATACTATTGTTTTCAGCTCACAATAAACTGCTCATGAAATGTCTAGTTTCAGGAGCAGTTTCTGGCAGGTTGAGATGGTCCCCGAAGCGGAAGATTGGGTACCCCAAAATCGTTCCTGAAACTTACTACGTACGGAACCATTTAGGTCTCTCATAAACCTTGAATTTTAGGTGCATTATCAGGTCTGGTTATTCTCTTCCTGATACTAACGAGTTCAGAAATGTTTCTTGGTGCCCTGAAACATCCGTATTTCCGGAGTGGATGTATGCACCAAATAATTATGCCCCAGTATTACAGCCATACGCTCATGTAGGGTAATCTTGTGGTTAATAAAAACCTCTCCAAATGTAAGAGTGATAAACCCTTCAATATGACATTGGTTAGTTGAACTGCGACTGATGAAAGGGGTATGAACTCATAAGATGGGACTCCTGGGACTCGGCCCGAGGTTGAAATCAACATCAAGTGATCGGTCCCTCGGTAATCCTTCAAGTTGAACCGATATTCTGCGCTTGGACGGATCTCGGTGTTCAGTGGTACCGACCACTTTAAATTTTAATAGACCACCGAAGATAACTACTGACCCAGGAGTAACATCCCAGAAAGCTCTCTCGGTAACCCAGACGTTCCGGTGATCCGCGCCACGCGAGTTCGACTAAAAAATGATGAGCGCAGGAGTCACCAGAACTCATTTTTTAGCCAAACTCGCGTGGCGAGGATCAACACGGTCCGGAGAGAGTGCGCCAGAACGTCTGGGTCACCGAGACAGCCCAGAAAGCAGGTTCTCGAACAACGAATTACGATTTGCCGATGGACACTGTGCTGGATAAATTTAGTGCTTTTTACGTTGATAATTGGGCAAGTCTTTGCTCCTACCAGTCTATCTGGTAACATATTCATACACGCAATGTAAAGGATTGCAGACCGACATAATTCTCAGTTAATTTTCACAGTATGATAGCTTCCCCTCACAATGCATGGACGGCAAAAAGCGCCTCGTAGACATGGATAGACCGCCGAAGTTTTCACAGTCCATCTTACACCATGAAAGACCCTTAGAATCCCCGGTTTCTCTTCATAGAATTTTAAGTTTTCCTGATGAACCACGTGATCGAACCACATAAGATTCGCCGTGAAGGCGAAAATGTTCAACAGGAATGACTACATTCAAATCAGATCTTTCTTTTTTCCATAGTCTGGTGGAGCCTCTCACCTCTGTTTCAACTGCTCTGCAGTCGACTCGTTGCTGATGCCCTTCGGCCTTGCCGCCTTCTTTTGTGCGAGGGACTCGCGCAAGCCTCAACGCATGCACATCCTGCACAGCGCGTGCATATTGTTTTTCCCATCGCACTGTGATCTTTCCCGTATCTCCACTACTCCATTTTTCCCGCTCAAGCCGGATCCGCCCGTGGAGTACTCGTCTTCGTGTACGAGCATCGAATCAGGAAGACGACTCGTGTCGTTGGACACACGTAAAGCCCATTTGATTCTGGGAAGCTCACTCCGTCTTTTTTGTCGGAATGCAACTCTGTCCTCTACTTTGGGTTATCCCTGTTGAGTGGTTAGATTCGGTTCCAACAAAACACCCTGGGTGATCTTAGTCTCTTATAAACAGACACTACAACAATAGAGTGCTCGTACCTTGCATGTTGTAATTGAGGATGGGGTCCTGGAGGTGCTTGAATAGGCATGGCAAAATTTCAAACTCCGACGATTATATAATAACGCGGCCACCAAACACGGTGGCGAGGTTAACAACAGACTAGGGTGATCTCTGGCACGCTTTTTTTTGTCTCACATTGTCCCGCTGAAGACATGTGTTGAACACAGGGGTATGACCTGAAGGATCTGGCCAAGTACAAGACGCTTTGGTAACGCAGTCCCGTGGTGTCGGAAGCGGCCACCGCTCGGCGTTCCATTCA
>JARJLF010002212.1:0-46701 GCA_029378395.1 Mycena leptocephala
CACCAGGAATTGTTATAATATTAGACTACAAATGTAGTTGTTGTAATGGATAACACTCGATAATAAAGTTGTGACGAACCAGCTATGACAAGTACTCTCGTATTTTTTTTCTTCAACCCCATGCGGTTCAATATCCACTCTGAGTTGGATGGAACTTGACCAATGCCACCAGTTGTATTTTTCAGCCCGATGTACACCAGTGTGAATGTTGGAATTATGTTCTGGAGGACAAGTAAGTCAGATGGACCGCAAGGGAGAATCGAGTGGACCGACAATTAGTTGCTGCACAATGCCAAGCCCGATGATGGAATAGAGCTGCACATTCAAGTGCGCATTCTCTAGCGACAAGGTAATAAGCAGGAATATTGGCGCAGCGCAATAGACTGCTCCGGACTCCAGTCTGTAATAGTGCACTCAGCATAGCGAGTTGTTTATTCCACTTTATACATACATGATTGCTATGGCCGTATTGTAACGACTGCAGAGTGCGTTGAGACCAACATGTATGAGACCTTTTTGGTGATCGGCAAGATACGGCCCGAGATCAAAGATCTCTGCACCAAAAGTATCAACCACAGATACCGCAGACTGGAGTCCGTGATACACACCCAAGACCACTGTAAAACACCAGACACAGCCACTGCCCAGATTCTGGGCAGTGGCTGTGTCGCGCTCACCCTCGACTTTGACTTCTCCTACGTACCCACCCTCTCCACAGTCTGCATGCCCACCTCACCGCCGAACTCCCCTGCTTCGAGTTCGAGTTCCGCCGCCCGAGTTTGGACTTTAGTGCAGCCCCACTGTTGAGGGAGCTCCTCGATGTGTTCCGTGTGGATGTGGACACATTCCTTGCTGAGCCCTACCGCGCCCCCACCTCCTGGTCTCACTCTCCACCGTGTCCCTCCTTGACCACGGTTTCCTCGTCCACAGCTATGCACACACATCCGACGGGCAGGGAGAGATAGCAGAGGAGGGCCCAACCCCCGCCGACGCCCTCCAACGTGCAGATTTCGGGCGCAGGCTCATTGGGTACGAGGACTTGCCGCTGGAGTGACGCAATAATCTGTGGGTCGTGGAAGGGTATCGGTGCGTTTTTTCTTTTCTTGCCTTCCTCCCTTCCTTTGTTCTGGCTCCCTCGCGCTTTGTCTTTCCTTTGGAATCACTCGCGCTTTGTCTTTCCTTTGGAATCACTTGCGCTTTGTTGGCAAATCCCGTGCTTTTGCATGCCCTCCTCTCGTTGCGATGTTCCCTCTCAATGTGCATTACTTCTGCCTGACCTGACATGGGTGTGTCGTACTCGGCGACACGGTGGCGTCCCTGTCAGGGCCGCGTGCGCCGCATCCGCATCTATACCGTGCGCTGAGTGTTGCACCTTGTATGGTTGTCTTTTTGCAAAAGGTACTGGTCTGGCTCAGTAGGCCTTTTGCAAAATAATGTTGCTAGCTTAAAAAGGTATTTATGGGTTGTGTTTATTGCAGGGGATGGTCCCCGGCTCCCCGGCACACCCGTCGGACTCTGAATTCCACTGGCCACCAGCCAGAATATTTCTTTTATATTTTGGGCTTCCCCGGCACTTCCCAGGTGCCTTCCAGCGTGCTCCGATCACGTGAAAAAAAAACATATTCCTAAAATGGACAGTAAAATACAAAAAAAAAAAAAAGTGGTTAATCCTCGTCCTCGCCGCTGCCAAGTAGATATTCCTCATCGCTGTAGAGGGACCCACCCTCGTCATCCTCATCCTCGTCACTGCCGTCATTGTCGCCGTCGCCCTCATCCGCCCCCGTGCCACTCAGCGCGCCCTCGTCTGCCCCGCCGCCACCCACCGTGCCCTCAAGTACGCCTTCCCACCTGCTGCCGCTCTGCCCTGGCGCTCCTGCTCCTTCGTCCTCCTCCTCTTCGCGCTGCATGCGCCGTACCCGTTTTTTACCCTGCCCACGGTGCTCCTCCGTCCAGGCCGTTACCACGCGCTTCACGAGTGTGCAATACATGCCTGCCTGGTGCACGGCGTAGGCGATGGTCCCCTCAGCAACCTCAACAGGCATGACCCCGACGGGTACTGCTTTAGCGCGGGCATCCCAGATCTGGGCTTCGTGCTCGAAGGAGATCCATACCTGCCTGTATTCCTCCTCCAGCAACAGCACCTCCTCATTCCAGCGCCGCGTCCTTGCCCACGCCTTTGCCCATTCAATCTGCAATGCGTCCTCCAGCTTGGCATCCGTTCCAGCTGACCCTGTTACTGTCCATATCCAGGAAACCTCTTGGCAGTTCTCTGCAGTGTTGTGCACAAGCTAGTCATCGTCGTTGTCCATCCCAGCATCAGGGCGTCTATCGCCTTCGTCATCCCTCGGAATCTTGCCCTCCAGCACGAGCTCCTGCAGCTTGCGCTGTGATAAGGACCGCGGTGCCGCTATGAGAATATGTTTTATCAAATAGACAGCCCGTTCGGCCTCTAGGGGTTAATTAACGTTGGAGGATAGTGGGGATGTAGGATTGGGACGTGTGCGTTGTCCGAATGAGAGTGTTGCACGGGATCGCACGAGGCGTCCGTTCCGTGGTTTCGTGTTGGGGGTACCTGCTGTTAGCTGTAAACGGGTGTGGGGGTGATAGTTACCTGTCCTAGGTCACAAGCTCGAGCGAACCACGTGTTGTTTCCTGTAAAATCCGATGCCTATGCTGCAATCCTTCCCTCGTGTTTCCCCGATGTTCCCAACGAAGGTGGAAGGCTTAATACAACGTTTTACGGTTATAAAGCAAGTGACAGCGACGCCGGCTGGTGCTGGTCAGTCGAACGTATGGGACGTCCGGTCGTGACGCTGGGTGGCAGACGGCAATTTAAACCAATATGGCTTCGCCCAGGCCGACTTCTACAAAGCGTGAAGCTCGCGAAGTTGGTGATCCTATAAAGGGGAAGCCCGATGATATGACTTGGGGTCCGATGAGTTGGGACCTTGTGAAAGGAGGTGTGAGAGTGAAATGCCCTGCTAGAGGCAAGTGAGGATGTGGTCAACTCGGTGTGAACGAGGCTTTAGTTGCACAGGTGGGGGTACAGGTGGTGGGGGAGAACTAAGCTCCGAAAATTGACTGACTACAACGCCCTTTTCTGCTATCCTTTTATACCTTTTCACCTCTCGACCGTCCCCTTGATGCCCACTCGTTCGGTTCCATCCCTTTCACGTTTGAGGGTGCTTGCGCAGGAACGTACGCGGTGTGCGTTCAGTATTTGGGGCCACGGGCGAGGCTTACGTTCGGATTTCGGGGTCCGTTTCCGTGAACGGACGGAGCGTACGACGCAAATCGGTACGGACGCAGGACCCGTTCCATGGCAGAGCGGATTCCTGGGCCATAAAAGGTCAGCTATTGGTCGGAAGACACGTTAGGACGCATCTGAATGGGTTTCGAGTGGTTTAAGTGGGTGGAAACTGGATCGGACGAGGCTTGCGTTCGAGTGTTGACGACTTCCCGGGCGTGGGAGGTGGATACCAAGGCCAGGATGCCCGCCATTGGTTGGACCGTACCATTCTCGTGGGACGTAGCACGCGGCGCCGCGCTCGTATGCGGGGTACGAACTTGTGGAAAGGGAATTCGGACGGTGAGGGTGTTCAGCTGTGCTCACACCATGGTCGGACGGGTGGTGCGTGCAATGCCAAGGGTCGGATGGGGAGCGTATGCTGCGTGCGTTTGATGAGAAACCGGATTTGGTAACTTCGATTCCCGATTTGGATGGACGGGCGCCTCATACGTTCTCGTCCTGGACTCGGTTGAAGGGGCCGTGAGGCGGTGTGCAGGGCGTAGCACAAGCACCAGCCTCACAGCGCTTGCGCCGCTGGTCCTGCTTTTTGTGCAGCGCTTCCTGCTTCGACAGCTCTTCCGGGTTGTCCTCCTTGCGAAGCTGCCTCCAGCCCACCTCTGCTTCGTTCCCGCCCTTCAGTAGCCACATCGCAGCCCACGCGGCTTGATACTTCTCCGAGTGAAGCCAGATTTTGCTCTCGTTGCGTGCAACAAGTGTTCATGATCGAGTATTTGCGCCTTGGTGGCGCGAGTTGTTTTTTTTGTACGTCATAAACCTTGATTTGATATGGAGCTGGTTTCGGAGCTTGACCAACGCCCCCCTGCACTGCGCGTCGCACGCGAGACCCTTGATGAGATGGACACCCGCGACACATCCCACCTCACGCTCCTCAGCGCTAAGCGCCGAAGGTAGGACGAGCGGTGTGTTCTCCCGCGACTCTTCCGGCTTTTCTGGTCGGCGGGCGAGCACCTGAAGCGCACCCGGTGTGTACGTGGCTTGCAGTTTTCTGAATTGTATGATCCCTCGGCTCAGCTTCCTCCGCAATGCGAGGATATCGATCTTTTGCGCGGTAGTCCCCACCTTCTTGAGCTCAACCTGGATGTGTACACGGCGCCTGTAAGTGTAAGCCTCATGAGCAACAGTTTTCGAGCAGCACAGGAATGGTGCTCACTGCTCATCCTCTAACTCCAAGCCCACATAGATGAAGCTGCTTGGACTTACATCATGCAGTGAAGGGACACCCTTCTTGGCGGCGGCGGCCTCTTCCTCGGAAAACTGCAGGCGCACCTGCGCCTCGGTCATTCCTGGGGTATGTGCAACGATTTAGCTAGATATTCCTGCCATACAGGAAAGAGGAGAGGAACTCACGGTGCTCCACCAGCTCGTATGGGTTCTTCTTCGTCCTCTTCGTCGCGTCCTTCACCCTAGCCGCCTCCTCTTCGAACTCCTTGACCATCGTCCGCCATGCAGGAACGCGCTCAGCCTGCTCAGCCGAGAATGACTCGAAGGCCTTGACTTGCATGTCGCGTTCTTGCTTTGCGTTGTCATAACGCTTCTGCAGCAATGCAGCTATACCATGCACGTCAGCTCATACATCTACAGAAAAAGGCAAAGCACGTACCAAGCCCAATTAGCTTGCACCAATTCCAATGGTGCAGGTGGCAGTCCAAAACATCGTGGCACGACCCCGGCCCCATCTCCCGCGTACTCGTCGCGACGCCGCTGAGATTTGCCCAAGGCCGCTTGATCCCCTCGCCATCCATCTGCACAGACCTGGACAGGTAGTTCAGTGAGAAGACGCGTTGGCAGGCAAGGATGTGCGCTTTTATGTGCATCTTGGGGATTACGAAGGCAAAGAGCACCATAACAAGGCGCAGCCGCATGAGTGGGGGGAGGAGAAGGAGCCGCTCAACGAGGTTCTTCCACCACTGACATATTATGTTGTACGATATCGTTTTGAAAAGGTGGTGGTCCTTCCATCGAAGAATGGATGCGAAGATCCAATCCATATTCGCATATCTTAACCACCATAAGCAACGATGAGAAAATACAAGATGACAACACACCTCTCCCCCTTCTGAAGGTCACCGACCCCTGTTGGCTGCACGAACTCATGGCGTGCGCATACCCCCATGCCTACGCCGGTAGTGCTGTACCCCTGAGAGAACTTTGTATTGGCGTAGCCGAGCACCGCCAACCTGCTGCAAGTGCTCATCTGAATGCTATTCAGATCTCTTTTGCATCAGAATTGTAAAAAGAGTGCATACCTCCTTCTGGTCCGTCACAGAAAGCAAGTACTGTCGATAGGGCTCATTTTCCACAAAGTACGCCCAACCGGTGCCGAGTCCCGGGTCACGGATACCATCCGGCGCTTGAGTCGAAAGCAGGCATCAAAGGCAAGGAAGAGAATGTAAAGGAATCTACAAAGCAAGAAGGTTAGCAAATGGGGCCGGTGGAGATTTATTAACACCCACCTCAATTCAGGGGGAGCTTTTGCACCAGTGGTTGTAACTAGAATGCAATGTACCCAGCCCCGGCAGGGGGTACATTGGATTATGGGCACGCCGCTACTGCACAGCCGTGAAGTGTCTTTAATGCAATGTGGGCTCACATCACTCGCGTAGCTCAAATACCGAATAAACCATTATTATATGATTATATTCCCCTGCCAGGGGCCTATATTTCATTCTGCCAGTCACATCGCGTTACTTCCGTTACAGTACAGCGGCGCGGGCGGGAAACCGCACCAAAAGCGTAAGCGACTTTGTATGTATTTGGATCACAAGCTAATGTCCCTGTCCGAAAAAGGTAACTACTCATCCTCGCCCTCCAGAAGCGCCTCCTCCTCGTCCGGTTCCAGCTCATCCCCGATATCCAGCTCCACCGTGATTGAATTGGCCTCCGCATCCAGCTTTCCGTCGAGATACGCATCTGCCCTGCGCAGAACAGCGGCCCATTTCTTTTCCAGCAGCGCGCACGTTCTACGCTCCGTATCGGCGTGCTCCGCCACATACGTGCGTCGTCCCTCGGTCAGCTCCACAGACGAATCTGGCAGCTCCTCCTCCGCCAGTGTGTCCCAACGCGTCGCGGCCCTCGTGCCGAAATCAATTAACCGTCGCATTTCTTCGCGTAGGTGCCGCACATCCTCGGAATACCGTTTTGCTCGCGAGTAGGCCATGCACCACTCGACGCGGAGAGCTGCAACATCAGTTAGAGCGCATTCCCCCCATTGATCCAGCGAAGCGCGACTTACCGTCGTAAAAGCGGGGATCCTTGTCATCCAAGCTGCCATTCTCGTCTGTTGGACCCGCGGCCCGATACCAGATCCAGGACAGGGTGTGCGCGCCCTCTCCCCTCGCGACGCCCGATGCCCTCGCGATCCCACCCTCGATGATAGCCCCCCCGAGCTCCGCCCAATGCTCGTTCTGCGCTTTCTCTTCCTCCGTCAGCGCGCGTTCGTTGAGCGCGCGCACATCGTCGTCCGCCAATACACGCAGCTCCTCTTCCCAGTCCCCATGCCCTTTTAGCGTCAACAAAGCCGCGCAGGAATAGCGGTAGCGCAGCTTCGCGATATGAATTCGGATATTGATTTGGCGCAAAATCCCCTGGCCTTTTGTCATCATCCCCTGCCCGGTATAGTGCCGCAGGCGGAAACGATTGGTCAACGTCCTCGTCCTCAACCCGTACCGAACCACCTCCAAAGCCTCCGACGCTTCCGTGTGCCACATGCGGGCTTCCACCTCCGCCAGTCCGATGGCGCAGACATTCCCCCACAGCTCGTTGCCCGGTATCTCCGACGGCATGAAGAGCCGCATCGCCTCGGGCAGTTGCTCCCCATTTCCGTCGAGGACCTGCCTCTGCACATGGCTCAGCGCGCCCCGCACAGCAGGCATGTACACCCACTGGATCTCCCGGAACTTGTATATCTTCTTCAGCAGCGCAGTCCGGCGTTTCAGGAACGCCAGCTTCTGGGTCGGGGTGGGATCCTTCAGTGCCCTCACATCAATCTCGAGGTGACACCTGCAGTAGAGTCGTTAGCACATTGTAACATTAAGAATCAAGGTTTATATGAAACACGTACTGCAGATCTTCCAGCTCCAGCCCCATGGTAATAAATGCTCCCGGGGAATGCTCCCGCTCGACCTCTACTCCGTCGTCTGTACAGATGAATTCTTCCGTCGCGATATCCAGCTGAATCTGGCGCAGTGTTATTGCTGCCAAATCGTCAGCCTCTCATTTCATTTCTACTTGGGCGTGCTGACCTTCCTCTCCCACGCTGAGCTCAAAAGGCGACTCCTTCGGGCCGGTGTGTTGTTTGGACTCCCAGCGCACGACCCACGCCCTCCATTCCGCGACCTCCGCCGGCTTTGCCGCCTCGAGCCCGGCGTTGAAAGCCTGGAACGCCGCGCGGTGCTTCAGACCTTCCTTGATATTCACCGCCAGCCGCTTCGGGAGGACTCGATCTAACCATCTCATCAATATCAATGCCAATTAGCGTCGAAAAAAGGGAAACACGCACGCGACGTGAGAAGGCGGTCATAGTTATGAAAACCAAATATGTCCTCTAGCGTTGCATGACGCGATCCCGGCCCCATGAGCCGCGTCGACGCCGCCACGCCGTTTGAAAAAGCCCAGTTTTGTTCCACACCCTCGCCATGGGTCATCCCCGCTCCCCACATCCAATGGAAGGAATACAGGGAATGGCATGGTTTCTTGTGCGGCGGCAGGTGAAAATTAGGTACTTTCCACCACAAGTTCTCCGGTTTCACGTTTGGCTGCATATGCTCTGGGAACGCCTTCATGCACTTCCAAAAGTGGATAGCGTATTGGCACGCGATGTCATACGACACCACGATCCAAAGCAGGTTCAACGCCATCAGTACGGACATAACCAGGTAGTCCATATTGCATTGACTACACGTCGATTAGAAAAGATAAATTATAAAGAAAAACTCGATGTACCGCTCACCAACCTGCAAATCGCCGATCCCGTTCGCGCGCCACATGTTGTGCCGTGAGCAAGTAACGCCTCCAATCCCCGTGGTGCGCAGGCCTTTGACCCGTTTGCTGTTGGCCAGAAACATTGCTTGAAATCCCGAACAATTCGAAATCTCCTTCTCGTCGACATGCTTGGCGATGTGAGCTTTATACCCATCGCTCCCCTCGCGCTTACAGAAGTAGCCGAGGCCGTCGCCCAGGATAGGATCCGCTGCCTCGGATGATACGGTCCGATTGGACAGTCGGAAGTTCGCGTCCACCGCCAGGAAAAGGAAATAAATATATCTGTGACTCGACTTCAGTACGTTTCCTTTGGCAGCCGTTCACTACTCACCGGTAAAAAGGGTCGATCTTCTCCCAGTCGTCCGGTAGGTTCCACCCCGGCTGCGGGCAAGCGCGGCATAGCAACGCCAGTTCGCCTTGCTTCGTCGCCCTCACCCCCCCCACGTTGTGCCCCCTCTTTGCCCGCTTCATCCGTTTTACCTCGCGCCATTTCCGCATGATATGCATGAAGGGTTTTCATCAATCCTACTCGGCCATGAGTGCCCGCATACCAATCGATGGACACGCACTTACCGGCGGTTTGTCCAGACCATCATGATTTGTGCACATCTCAAGCCCTCGCAAAAAATCATAGGCCGAGACCTTCCCCAAGCAGTTGAGCACCTGAAACAGCCGCAGCACGGCGAATGTCGCGCACGTATTGGGCATGGCAACCGTTGCGGGCCACCAACATGCGCGGAGTAGCTGAATCCGCGGCTCCACCGCCGTGGGCGGAGAGCCCTCTGGCTGCCGTGTCTCTGCCTCCTCCTCGTCCTGAATGCAGCCGCAGAAGTCGACATTGAGCTCATGCACGCCGCTCAAGTCGTAGAGGACGAAATCGTGCTGCGCGGAGAACCTAAACGGACACACCACACCTGGCGGGTGCCCCAGCTGGACCCGCAGCCCCAAATCCCGTAGCCATGTGCGCTTGCACACGAAATGTTTGCCGTTCCACTTCTAAAATCAAAAGGTCCGTCAGTCACGTCGCAAAGCAAACCACACCAGCAAACGTACCTCCACAAAGTGCGTCGGGAGATGGGCGTGAGCTACAATGATACACTTCGCGCAATACATAGCTTCCCCAAAGCATGCTTGCTCAGCGCAGCGGAACTCCGCCTCGCCGGTGCAAACACAATTCGGGCATTTGCGGTTGGTATCTGCGCGATGCGGATCATTACACCTGACGCCTGCACAGCGTGAATGCACGCGCTTCGGGCCCCGCCCTTCGCGACGCAGCTGTTCCGCGAGGTATTCATCCTCGTGGGGGTACCACGTCTTGAGAGGACGGTCCTACTCTCAAGATCAGTGAAATTCCTCACGCCAAAAATTAAGAAAGACGTACCGAGTTAGCGTACCGGGGCTCCTTAATGAGCACGGTGATTCCGTCGTCAAAACTTGTCCCGTCGTCCAACAGATCATCATGCTGGGACTCAAGGGAATCATCACCCAGCCGGTAGGTGAAGTCGTCCCCGAGCCTCGCTGCGTTGGCAGCGAGGTCCTCCGCCCAGTATTCGGTCGATATTGCCTTTGAAGGACCCGCGTTCTGGGGCACCACACCGACTGTCGTGCGCTGCCTGCGCTGGTCGTTACTGCACGAAGAAACAGCGGATGCTGTGCCGTGGACCACAAGTTGGGGTGGGCCTTGCCTGCGCTTGTGGCTCGACATCGGGGCCGGGGTTCCCAGAATTGACGCGATGAGGATGGAGCGCGAGGTCGAGGGCAAAGAGCCTGGAACCTAACAACACTCAACAGCTGATATGCGATCAGATCAAAAACACTCCCATTAATATTTGCGTTATGTTCGTCTCAATATTAATTGGAATACCTCTCTCCATGCACCACCATGATATATGATGCTGCCAAAATCCGATTCATGCGCCACCATTTCAACGCATATCTCACCGCCCTCGACAACCAACGAGGACCCGCGTTTTTTACCCATATGACTTGTCTTTATTTCGAAACCTTCGGATACGCGCCCATGCACACTCATTTCGATGGGACGCGAGAAGACGAGGACCGTCTCTTGACAGTGGAGGAGCTGCTAGCGCGACAGCGATTGACCAAGCGCGTGGGACAGGTGGGCACGCGACTTGTGGATCTTGCCTTTACTGATTTCATCAGCAAATCCGCGCTTGGTATCGCGCCCAGGATCCGATTTGGGGAGCCTCTGACACTTAACAATTGCCCCCACTGCGACTCTCTCTCAGTTGACTCCGGCTCACGGTGGAAATAATGTTCATGCGCAGGGGGAAAAAATTGAATTGCGTTGAAAAATAAATAAATCAGACTCAGTTAATTGGCCTTGCACACCACTCAATTCATGGGTGTCTTGCAGTGCGGGCACTCCCTCTTCTTGTCAAACCACATGCGCGCACAGTTAAAAGCAACGTCTATAGGCGTGGTCAGCTCAGGACAAAGACATGCGCGTTCAAGCACGACGTACGACACATTTTTGCAGATCTCGCACTGGTGATCCGGCTTCGCGTGCTCCTTCGCAATGGGGGGTCCCTGCCGGTTTCTGCAAACAATGTGGGTCACCGCCGATGACTGCGACCAGCGACGCTGGTTGTCGCCCAGGTAGCCCAGCCAGTATCCGCGCGGGGGGGTGCGGCTTGGATCAGGAGTGGAAGCACATCACTTCTTTGATGCCGCGGCGCCCATTAAGGAGCGTCGAGCAATCTTATTGCGCGAGGGACCAGCGCCGGTCGTCTTTCGAGGGGGGGTGATGATGTTGATCCGCGCGGCAGCGCTCAACGTCTTGCGCTGGACGAGGACGCACGCAGTCAGTCGCAGGCTGGGGTCGATAGACGAGGGTGGTCCTTGGATGATCCCTTTGTAGGGTACTCTGGCTAATAACGTGTTAACTGATGTGGTGAAGGGAGTGATAGGTGCAATACCGGTCCGGGGAATGCGAGGTGGGGCCTGGGCTGGGGTGATAAGGTCGCCATTGTCTTTGACTGTCGGGGGGATAAGGTCCCCATTGTCCTTGAGGACCCACGGGTTAGTGATAGTCGAGCCTCCGAGACCGCCCATGGGTGATAGCGAGAAAGAGACCAGTAAACATCACGCGTATACCTCACGTGTAAAAAGGGATTGCTGAGGTCATGCGTCCCCTTTGAGGCTTTGAGAGGAGGAGGATAGTGGATACTATAGAGGGCACCTGGTACAGGAACTAATAAGTATTCGTGTACGGATACAAAGATACCCGCCACTGTTTCCACAAGTTTGTTTTGACCGGAACTCCTCAAGATTCAGAGTTTTCCAAGAACCTGAAAAGAACATCGCATTCAGTTCATTCAGGTGCCTCACACCAGAAAAATTTGCGCACTGCTTGTACATCACAACGGCTGCACGCAGCGCGCGCTGACACCTGGCTATCTCGGCCGCCGAGCGGTGCAACGCACATAACCCCCTGATTTCCTTGCGGTGGCGGTGGACGGCATGCTCGAGTTGGACCCTGCGAGCACCGACCTGGAGTTGGAGTCGTGCTTGCATTCCATCGGCGAACCCCAACGTCGTCAGGCCAGTATCTGATTGGAGACTGTCAACGGTCACCGAAATCCAGAGAGCAATCGACGCACCTCCATCCATGTGGTCCCCATCCTGGGTGTCGTTCTGAGTGTCGCTGAGATGTGCCATATTTTGGCGGATGTAGACTCTAGAGTGTAGTGAAGCAAGGGAATCTGATCGCCGCGTGTCCAGATATGGACTCAAGCTGATGTCATCAGCAAATTTGATCTTTCACTTCCACTGCATTGTCGCGACTGACCCGTTTGGCCACGTTATATCTCATCCATTTGTACGCCTCAAATCCCTCCTCATTCTGGCTGGTGAGTTTGCCCTGTAAAGAATCACACGCAGGCTGTATGATCTTTTGTAGTCTAATGTTTCGCTGATTCTCCTCAGTGTTTTTGTCATCCCCTCCTTCTTGCGCGCGACCAACTGCCAAAAAACGAGCGAGCAGGTTCTTACCCCACTGAAAAGCCGCCTTATTTGCCTGTCCAGACTTCCTACCCGTTCGACACGGGCCGAGCACGACGCACTATATATTGTCAATAAAGTGGTGCACATTGAGTAATACCGAGCTCATTATCATTCAATTTAAAGGACCTCCATACTGAGAACGCACCCGAGAGACGCATTAAACAAGCTTCCACCCGTTAGAGCCAAAAATCGGGCCCGCGACAGATCATAGCGCTCTATAAGTCTATCGAGTGGCGCACTCATTAATAGAGTGGAGCACTCATTAATAGAGTGGAGCACTCACAGGTTAGTCTTTTCTATACAAAATCCTTGCACATAAATCATCCAGAGCAGCTGGCTCCCGGGAACCGATCTTTTCTTGTTCTCTTAGACCATAAGCGACTTTAGGACAAAAAATACATGAGCCCGAAGGAAGAAGAGGGGACGACATAGTCGATATACGTTGGGAGGTACCCTGCAATGTGCGGGCTCTGATGGGATTTAGACCTTCCAGATAAATATTTTCTATTGACTTCAAATCCGAGTGCAGGAGTACTGTCTAAACACATCGCGCACTCTCTGGACCTCTGGGGAACGCTACTTCGCGTGGTAAGTTCAAAAAAGTGGCAGAGCGCCCACCTTACATAAGCTAATTAGGCCTGATACAGAAGGCGCTCGAGAGATTGCGATAACGATGAGTACTAGTATTATTTTTTTGGACGTTTCTTGTATTCTTCCACTGCCAAAAAAAAATTCAGTTTGAAATCATTCGTGTTCACAAACGACTACAATAGCGCCACGCATACCACCCCCCTCCTGTACCCCATCCGACCACTCTAGCCTCAGCCTCTGAAAGGGGCGCTACTTCCGTTTCGTACGACACCTCCCACTGTGGAGCAGGCGGCCACTGTGGATTCCCCGCCGCAAACAAGGTCGCAGGATGATCCTGCTCAGCGGACACCCTAGCTTGCTCCCGCATCTCTCGCAGGTGCCGATGCCGGCGCTTTGCCTTGCCGGGAGTTTTAGGGACGGGAACACCATCCCAGTTAGGGTCGCGAGCGCCCGGCCAACCGGCAAAACCCCACGGCCGCTGAGAAGCACGGCGCGAGGGTGGAGGTGTGCGGGGGAGGCTGGTAATCCAGCGGCTTGCATCCATGATCCCTCCGAGGGGACCCCAAGTGCCGTCACTGTTGCGGTAGAGATGCCACATCCCAGGGATGTGCGGCGCGTCTCCAAACGGGTCCGGGGGCTGTGTGGAGGTTGCATGCTGCTGGAGCCAGCAGGTAAACTCAAATGGATGGGCGATCACGGTGCGTTTGCTCGCGATGGCCTTCGAGGATGCTGTAAGAGTTAAAAATGAGAGCGCAGCTGTTGAGAGAAATCACACCTAAGCGCCCCTCCATGACGGCGCGTGCGGCGAGAAAATCTGCGTAGGTCTTGACGAGACTACGATTGTGTGTGCGCCAAGCGTCCCGTATAGCTCTGCACTCAGATTGGTGTTGCTGCTCTGGGCAATGGTTATTGTAAATTGCAAATATATATATATTACCCAAATATTACCTGGGGCAGACTCGCGTTGGACGACGGGACCGGGAGCTGGCATGCGGACAGGCATTCTGGGTGCAAAGCGGATGGGCGAGAAACTGGCTGAATCCAGAAATGATTCACGTGGCGCCCAATCTGATCCTTCGACCTCTTCGCCACCATGTCGTCCGTTGCCCCAAAACTCCCCCGCACCAACCTGGCGATTGAAGATCTGGTGATGGACGACCGCGAGAAAGGGAAGGACTCCCGGTATTACTGTCTGCCGCCGTATTATGGAGACCCCAAGCGTATGTCGCAAGAACGAAGAGCGGGCGGCGGATATTCTTTCTATCTGGTCTCCCAAGGACATAGGGTCGGAATTTTTGACAGCTGGTGAGTCTGCACTTGTTACTAGGAGTAGCAGAAGGATGCTGACACGATGGGCAGGCTCGAGGCGCAAGCCAGCCTGACGGGGTTCCCAGATAGCGCCGTTCATGGCTATCACTCCCTTGCGGAGTGTATCGAAGCCTGGCAGGGGTTATGCGTTCTGGGGATCCACCCCCACCCTATCGACCCGGCTTTTGGGAGGATCCCAAGCGCCAGTGCGGCCGCTTTTGTTAATACTTCGCCACGGAAATCAAGGGTCAAGGGTGTGTCACCCGTCAAACGCGAAGGCAGCATCCCACCCCCCCCCAACGCAGTCGCGGGACCCAGCGAGGACCACGCACAGGTACTCGCTGATTTGTGAGCTTCCGCAGACGTTTCCTTGATTTTACTTGATGTCACTCTGATTCAGGAAGCGTTATTGCAGTCCCATCCATTCCCCACCACCCAGCCTGAGCAAGCGGGGGGGAGCGGCGCAGCTTGAGGACGAGAAGTACGTGAATTTTGCTATATGTGGGGGCGGCATCATCTCGAGTAGCGCGTGGGTGGCTCTGTTTGTCTTGTAACGGATGCGAGCTGATTTTCAATTTCATAGGGCCCGAAGTGAGCAGCGTTATCTAGAAATGCAGCGCCAGGGGGAGGAGCCCGACATGCTTGTAACTCGGAGCTTTCAGCAGGCGTCGCTCTTCGCCTTGGAGGATGGAGAGGAGGCAGAGGCGGATACTTAAGATTTTCGGACTGGGATTGCTGTCGTTAAACGTTGTTCGTATTGTCGTTCTCGCGAGTTTGTTCAAAGTACTATAACCTTGTCTGTTTCCACCACGCTGATGATATACACTCTTGGATTTGTTTAATATTTGATGCTCGAGCGTGTGACTGGATACTCACGTGTTACCGACTCCTAACTAAAACTCCTCTGAATATGGGTCGCCAAGGAGCCGCCGCACGAAGACGCGCCCGCCTGGGACTGGCGCCCGTCAAACCTGGCAAGATCGGCTGGGTGCACGGCACCAAGCTGACATTCTTCGAGGGATTCAAGGAACAGTACCTCGCTGCCGTGGAACTTAAGGAGACAGGCCCATTCTACAGTCGTATCGCCCAGAAGTACCTTGACAAATATGGTTATAACACACCTTGGGAGGGTGATTTGGAGGAGGGCCAGGATGTTGCCGACGATGTGGACCTCGACGAGGATGTGAACAGCTTGACGCAGGAGGAGGGCGAAGAGAGGGCGGAGTACTACGCAAAATTGCGCAGCGTGAGCAAAGCTAGCAATGGAATTTCAAGTGACTAACGAACTCACCAGAAAATTGGTGTATGGTATAACGGCCAGTACGGCGGCTCTGTCGAGAAAAAAAAGGCAAATAAGGTTTCCTTTCGGACCATCTTCGACAAGCCCGAGCTCGACCCCCCCCAGCCTGTCAAAACGCGTACACTTCATTACTATTCCCACCGGTTCTACGAGGAACGTATCAAGCCGCGTTTGGTCGCGCATTGGGCGGCAGTGCAGCGCCTGCCCAACCTGCCAGCCATTGTTACCTTGTGGAACAAGGTGACGAGAGAGTGCTGGGAGGCTGAGAGCGACGAATTTAAAGCGGAGGTACTTGCGGCGCGGGAGGCAGAGCATCAGCTTGCGATGGACGCATATTCAAGTGCGGTCTCTACAGAGACACCTACGACACCAGAAGAGTATAGCGTGTATGTGATCCATTCAATGAATAACCTACGCGGATACTGAGATGAAACAGCGCATTGAACAACGCAGGGTATTACCTGCAGCCGTTCGCCGACTCCGCCCACGAGCGCTTTGGAATGAACGTGGTTATCTTGCTGTGTGGACCGGTACCTGATCGAGGAGGAAGGATTGAGGTCCGAAGGTAGGCTTGCCAATATCTATATGCGGGCTGCATCTGAGTGTGTTTAGCATACACGCAGGGAAATCGAACGGACTGGTGCCCAGAATATGGGCAGATTACGATCGCGCGGGCTTCGACGCCACACAGCGGAGCTTCATTGAGTTTTCACACCATTGTTTCAGTAAGAGCGATATATTGCTGGACGATTGGAAACTAAACATGGAATGTGACCTAGCTGAGGCGGATTGCCGAGCAAGAGGCTTGAATGGAATGGGAACGGAGGGACAAGACGAGGCGCCGGCTTCTTTGTCCTCCAACGAGACACCGTCGTCCTCCTCCGAGACACCGATCTCCACGTCCGCCAACGAGACGCCGAGCTCTTCATCTTCGTCCGATTCGCCCACGCCTCCCTTGTCCTCGTCCCCGCAGATGCCGCAGTGGTCGCAGCCGGAGAGCGGGTCGCTGCCGCCATTGAGGCCGCTCAGAGACTCGCTGCGGTATGACCCGCTGGATCCTGCCTTCGACGGCCTGATTAGCATGGACTTCGGACCTGAGGCGGGGATGGGCGACGGACTTCACGCGGGGATAGGCGACAACTTTAACTTCGACTTTGGCGGTGGATTTGGGGGACTCGGCAGCGTGTTTGGTGATGGGGGGGCGGAATTCTTTGGGCCTGATCCCGAGAGAAACGGGGGGGATAATCTACCTCCCCTGAACCTTACGAACTGCGAGGACGACGAGGAGGAGGCGCTGGGTGACAAGTCCCCGTCGTCTTCCCCTGCAGGCGACAAGTCCGCGTCGTCTGCACCAGCGGCGTCCCCTTCCCCTGCGCGCGACGCTGCACCAGCGGTGTCTTCTCCTCCCCCCGGCGCTGCACCAGCGGCGTCTTCCCCTTCACACGCCGCTGCACCAGCGGCGTCGCCTTCCCCTGCACGCAGCGCTGCACGAGCGGCGTCGTCTTCCCCGGCAGCGCTTGCCGCCGTGCCTGTGCCTCGGCCCAAACCTAAGGCAGTGTATCGCGGGGCGAGGCCCCCCCCACCGCCAGCACGGGAAGATGAGCCGCGCGCGCAGGAAGTAGCGGCGAATAGAGTATGGGAAGAGCAGGAGACAGACAGCTGGCCCGAGGAGCTACAGACGGCGTTCGCGGGATTTGCCCGAGGGAAGTCGTGGGGTGGGGAGAGGTGGGAGCGCTGCGTGCTAGAGCTGGTCGCGCTAGAACGTGCATGGGACTTCCCCGGCAAGGGCCTGCTTGCGGTACCAAATTCCGCAGAGGACCGGCCGGGCGAGGTGGAAAGATTTATGCGTTATGGACGCAAATGGGGGTCGAGGATGGAGCTGGCCTCAGAGATCGGGCCAGGCACAGCCAAGAACAGTTTCGCGGGTCAGTGGTGGAATTGGTGGGGTGTGGTGCAGCCCGAAAGTCGAAAAAATGGGGACAGCGAGATGCGACGTGCAGACGAGGTACCGAGGGAGGAGTGGGAGGAGATAGGCAGGATGGCGGGTCGTAATGGGGTGTTATTGTATGTCGGGGCGCTTCTGTGGTGGGGGGAGGCGGCGGCGGCAGCACCAGAAGCGGAGAAACTGCTCGAGGACTGGTGTCTCGCGGTTGACGACGTGGCAGCGGTGTTGGGGGAGGCAAGAAAGGCAGTAGAAGCAAAGTGAGTGCGCGACCTTACCTCAACCCTTGACACGTATTGATCACCGTGATGCAGCGGCAAAAAGGCGGCCAAAGAAAAAGCAGCCCCCGAAAAGAAAGCCGCCGCGACGCGTGCCAGCAAGCGCAAGAGACCCGACGCACCATCCTCCGACAAGGAGAATGAGCCCCTAAGGTGTGTTTGTCTCAATGGAGATTATCCTCAATCTGATTCTGATCTTGCCAAGGAAACGTACGCGATCGTCACGCCAAGTCGTATAATGGATTATAGACTCTGGACTTGTGCTTCATTGAATTTCTGTGTAGGTAGAGGAGGGGCAGCAACTGTTCAACCCAGTCCTGCCCCGAGAAAATATTATTTTTGGGTTGCTCGCATTAAGTGTGTATATTTCTGAGTAAATATGACATGACGCGGGACGCATATAAGGATCAAGGTATCTAAAGACAGATAGCGAGCTGCTTTTCTGAAGGGTGGGTGAGTTGGAGAGAAAAGAGAGAGATTTGGTGAACGGGTATCGTACGTTGTTTGTATTTCTTGAGAGGGCGGGAGTCAGCGGAGGTCGAGGGGCGCTTGAGCATACGTGGAAGCTGGAAAGGAGTCTTGATCCATGTAAATGGGTGCGAGCGGTTCCCGGGTCCTATCCCCCAGCCTTGCATATAGAGGGCATGCTCGATAGCCTCGGCGCTCGGATATTGGCAGACCAGCTTGTGCACATAAAGAATGATCGCGCCCGACGCACGGTCAGCGGCGGGCCCGTTGCCGGGGCCGGTGTTGGATGGAAGACGGGGGCCATGCTCGATACCCTCAGCGGTCTGATACTGGCAGGGCAGGTTGTGCACGAGTAAATAGCGCGCGCGCAGGGTGCGTTCAGCGCGCGCAGCAGCGGCGTCATTTGTGGGGTTGCCGTTGCCGAAAAGAATGGGACTGGAGGAGAGGAGAGGTGAAGAGGGGAAATTGAGGGATGGAGGCGCACTTACCGCGCTAGAGAACGCTGAAGTGGGCGGGAGTGATGCATGGAGGGTAGGAGCACGACGAAGAGGTCTTAAACAAACAAGGGACAACAATGAACGTGCCAAGCCGACAAGCCGACACTTTGTGGCTGTGAAAGCCTCGGCTAACATCCAATTTGAGTGCGCAACGGTATTTATTATTAATGGGGGGAATATGTGCGCGGAATACGCCGGAATAGGCTGGCAGATAAACAAGAAACAACAAGGATATTGAGGTTTCCTGCGCTTTCCGGAGGTATATCCAAAAGGAGTGATATAGGGCAGACATTGCATTAAAGACACATCACGGCTGTGCGGTAGCGGCGTGCCCATAATCCAATGTACCCCCCTGCCAGGGCTGGGTACATTGCATTAAAGGTACAGCTACACCTCGCTTTTGCCCAATCGTCCGGAAGGTTGACGCCCGGTCGTGGACACACAGGACACTCAATGGCCAACTCACCCGACTTCGTCCCGAGGACACTGTCTTCAGCATGCCCCTGACCTGCCCGCTTCACCATTAAGAGATGGCGGTACTGCTGCGCCATCCTCAGGAACTCGCGGTATTGGTTGGGGGGTTTGTAGCCCGTGGCGTCCGTCAACTTCTCGAGCGCGGTATAAAAGTCATACATTGTTGTTTTGGCCTGCAACGTCTGGACCAAAAAGAAATCCAGAACTCTGAAGGTGGCGGCGGCGGCGGTCTTGGGATTGTCATGCGTCGCAGGCCACCAACGACGCCTTAACAACTGTGTCCTTGCAGGCCCCATGCTGTACTCTCTCTCACAGCCGCAGAAGTCAGTGGCCACAACGTGGATATAACCAAGGTCCAGGACCACAAATTTGTCGTTCTTGCAAGGGCGGACGCAGCCAGCATGGCCAAATTGGATGCGGAGGCCGAGCTGGCATAGCGAGGTGCGTTCAAAGCATCTACCATTCCACTCCTGCCAGACTTTAATCACCAGCTAATGGTGGATCATGAGTGAAATGCTTACATCAACCACATGCAACAGATTCGACTCGTGCATCCGGACGCAGCATTCGCTGCAATACAGGCCTTCACCAAAGCATATGCGACATCTGAATCTCGCGCCGTCCTTCTGACATGACGCACACAGACCATGAGAACCATCAAGATTGCTGAGGCCGTCAAGACGAAGATTTTCTGTCAGGTATTCGTCACGAAGTGGCCGCCATTCAGACATAGATTTATCCTTTACAAAAAAAAAATGAGTTGTGTCATTCCCCTCAAAAAAAAATTAGAAATAACGCACAGAAGGCTTTACCACTCTGGTATTTTTTCGAGGAAGCAGCTGTGGTGAAGGAGCCCTATCATAAAATCCACCAAGGTCCATATCATAGCGATCGTCTAGCCAAGAGGAATCAAACTCAAAGCCCGTATTTGTATTCACAGGTTCCGGCACTGGCTCATCAACCTGCATGGGCTCGGCAGCAATTGTTTCGAGGTGGTGTTGCCGCATGTGCTTTATCGGGGATGATGGATTAACCGCCAAGGTTTCCCTGTGGACGCGTCGTCCATCAGCGGATGGTCGCTCAACAAAAGTTTCGATTGGAGCATTCCCCAGATTCACAGCGGTGGGGGATATAAAGTCGGCGATGGATGAGGAGAAGGTGTAGCCAGCCTCTGCAGCTGGCTGCAGGCGATGTCAACTGGTTTTGCCAACTCGTTGCATCGCGCGCAATCCAAAATTTACACGTGAGACCACGTTTGGTATGTTTGACTTGGCGCCCAAAGCACGCGCACCAATCAAGCTGGGCACCAAACCAGGACCATCATTTCCTCTCCCTTATACGGCCACCCTCCAAACCTCAATGGCAAACACCTCACAACCCAACCGCTAGTACGCAGCTCTGACCTTGGAGCTGCCAAACGCAAATCCACCTACCCCTCAATATAACGAATGCTCATCCTAATCTCCAGGCCACACGCAGTCAGGCGCCAAGTACTCCCCTTTCTCAATGCAATAGCTCTACCCATACGACATCCAGTCCGCCTGGCTCAGTTGCTCGCCTGTCGCCATGAGGGGCCGGATTCAGACGTCGAGTTGGACGCAGAGGATGACGACGAGGAGACGGCGCCACCAACCACTCCTGCAACCCCGCCCCTCCGCCGCCGCTGCCCTACACCTTCATCCACGTCGCCCCTCCGCCGCCGCTGCCCTACACCTTCATCTGCGTTGCCCCCCAGGCCACCCCCCGGGAACTCGCCTCCCTAACAGCAAGACACCTGGCGTCGTCATTCGGCTCACAAGCCCTCATGGGAAGAAATCAAGCCTGGTGTTTGGTCAAGAAGCATCAAATGGACCACGCCGTTCGACGTGTCGACCGCGAGCAATGTCGGATTAACGCCGGCAGGTCATGCAGCTTCGGGCACGAAGAACGATCCCCATTCAAATCACCTTATAGGCTCAGATTAACCAGTTAACTGGTGGACTGATACCACGGGTCTATTGCGTTAATGTGTGGGTAACCATATAGGGAATAACTGGTTACTCTGGGGTACGGTGGACATCAGTCCAGCCATCCTCGGCTTGCTTCGGCATCTGCTTGGGCATCCTGGGCAAGGCTTCTCTGCTTATATAAGGCAAAAATAATGATTTGTCTTTTAAATAACACAAAAATAATCATATTTCAATAAATTGCTGGCCGTTGCCGTGAAATTGATGGCTGTCCGCATTGGGTTTGGATTGATGAGCCCTGCCATTGCCTTAAAAATTGATGGCTGTCTGTATTAGGGTGCTATAGCTGCCTGTATTGGTTGCAATTGATGCCTGGTGGCTTTAAATGCCAATATTGGTTCAAAAAGCGCCGGCTCTCGGAAAGTATTTTGCATTTTGCAGGCCAACGTGGCCACCAATTGCAAAATGGTATAGATGACTCTTGTAGCCCTTGATGAGCTCTACAATTTGGGTATAGGGATCAAAAGTTCTGCCAATGACCTTCCCTTTTGGGATACTACGCTTTTCGCCCAAAAAGGAAATTCTCTAGATCAACCCTTCCCTGGCTCATAATTCAACGGTTTTGGATGATCTAACCTTATAGGCATGTTGTTCTAAGTTCTTTCAACCCAACTAGGACACATTAGCTTGTATTACAGTGCAATAACAGGGTGAAAATAGCGAAAAATTGAAATTTTGTATCTGAGCATAATATCTTGGGGATATACCAATAGATGTAGCTCCTGGCTACATTAACTTGTCCCCTTGTGTTCAAAAGATACCCTCCAGGTAATAGATCATATGCTGATGCTGAAAAACATCGCAATTTGGCCACACAACAAAATAGTGTTTTTGCATGTTTTTATGCCTCCTCATTCTTTTACACATCCAGAAATATACCCTTTGGACTTGGTTCATGTATATCTATTGGAAAGATAGACAATTTGTACTCAGAGCAGGTGATATCCCATGATTTAAGGTGATCTTCTATCATATTCCTGTCTACCATATCCAGCATGCCACAGTGTCATAGACAGTGTTCTGAATGCTCCTACTGACTCTCCCAAGCCATATGAACAGTTCCTAGCCAAAATTCACACCAATATATGGTGATAAACCTCAAAAGTGTCAAATGACACTTTTGGCTTGTTTCATGAATAGGGCACTATGGAGACCAGATAGTGCGAAATAAACAATGGGAGTGAACTCAGACAGTTCAAATGACTCAGATTGAGTATTTTTTGAAGTATTTTGGCCCAGTTTTGGCCAGATGGTGTTTCGAACCATGGCCAGGATATAGACCAAAACTTGCTCTCCAACCTATATCCTCGGAAACAGCATTCAGCCAAAACTTCACCAAAACACTTCAAAAAATACTCAATCTGAGTCATTTGAACTGTCTGAGTTCACTCCCATTGTTTATTTCGCACTATCTGGTCTCCATAGTGCCCTATTCATGAAACAAGCCAAAAGTGTCATTTGACACTTTTGAGGTTTATCACCATATATTGGTGTGAATTTTGGCTAGGAACTGTTCATATGGCTTGGGAGAGTCAGTAGGAGCATTCAGAACACTGTCTATGACACTGTGGCATGCTGGATATGGTAGACAGGAATATGATAGAAGATCACCTTAAATCATGGGATATCACCTGCTCTGAGTACAAATTGTCTATCTTTCCAATAGATATACATGAACCAAGTCCAAAGGGTATATTTCTGGATGTGTAAAAGAATGAGGAGGCATAAAAACATGCAAAAACACTATTTTGTTGTGTGGCCAAATTGCGATGTTTTTCAGCATCAGCATATGATCTATTACCTGGAGGGTATCTTTTGAACACAAGGGGACAAGTTAATGTAGCCAGGAGCTACATCTATTGGTATATCCCCAAGATATTATGCTCAGATACAAAATTTCAATTTTTCGCTATTTTCACCCTGTTATTGAACTGTAATACAAGCTAATGTGTCCTAGTTGGGTTGAAAGAACTTAGAACAACATGCCTATAAGGTTAGATCATCCAAAACCGTTGAATTATGAGCCAGGGAAGGGTTGATCTAGAGAATTTCCTTTTTGGGCGAAAAGCGTAGTATCCCAAAAGGGAAGGTCATTGGCAGAACTTTTGATCCCTATACCCAAATTGTAGAGCTCATCAAGGGCTACAAGAGTCATCTATACCATTTTGCAATTGGTGGCCACGTTGGCCTGCAAAATGCAAAATACTTTCCGAGAGCCGGCGCTTTTTGAACCAATATTGGCATTTAAAGCCACCAGGCATCAATTGCAACCAATACAGGCAGCTATAGCACCCTAATACAGACAGCCATCAATTTTCAAGGCAATGGCAGGGCTCATCAATCCAAACCCAATGCGGACAGCCATCAATTTCACGGCAATGGCCGCATTTTAATAATATTATTTAAATGCTATTTATTTATTGTTTTTTGCGCTGTGCAGCCTGCCGAAGATGCCATCAGGGCCCATAGAAAGGCAGCAGCACAGCTGTGTGGCTGTGTGGCAAGCTCCACGAAATAATGCAATAGGCCTGTGGTATCAGCCCACTATTTAACTGGTTAATCTGACCATATGAGCTGAAAGACCCGGGAATGGTGCCATCCATGCCAGCTGCCATGCCACCTCCACCTTCCAACCCTCCTGCTTCCAGCTCGGAGTCCGGGGTACCACCACCACCGCCTCCGGCTTCGGAATCGCATTCCATCCCACACAATGAAGCCAGTGACGACGCCATGGATGTGGACGGGAACAACAACGGAGGGAATGTCAACGAGGGCGAGAACGACAACGAGAACGAGGTCGATCCCCTCCGCGGATTGAAAAATGTCCGCTCCCCACTGAGGAGGCAGGTGGCTGCGCTGGAAGGGGAGGAGCACGAAGCACGTATCCGCGAAATTCGGAGGGTCAACAGCTACGAGCAGATGCAGCAGTCTAATATCGCGCAAACGAAGGAGAAGTTGGCTGAGTTGGGCATTGTAGACAATGTGTGGAAGCTCATGGATGAGCTCAAGGGTGTGAAGCGAGTAGGGGATGGGGACAGCGGGAGGAAAGCGAAACGAGCTAAAGGGCAGGGGGACAACGACGACAACGACTTTGATGAGGACGAAGATGATGGCGATGGTGATGGCGAGCGGGAGGGGACGCCAACGCTGATGCGCCGCACAACCCGCTCAAAGGTTCCTGCGGCTCCGAAGGCTCAGGCGGGACGTGGGTGCACGTCTCAGAGGGCTGTGATGGACGGCGGGGTGCCAAAGTGGGCCGTGGCTGCACGGGTATCGCTTCATGACGGGGAGGGTAGCGTCGTCTGGGAGCGTGTGGTGGATTTATGGTGGAAGACAGAAGAAGCGGCATCATTCGTGGGGCCACCCAAGGGCCAGCATGCGAAGATACGGCCAACGCAGGTCCAAGGATGGATTGCCCAGGCGCGCACGGGTGGCCCGAACCCCGTGCTCGTCGACATTTTTGCATTTGTGTCCCAGTGGTGGAAGTGGTGGATGGCACTGAATCCGGAGTGGAGGAAGACTGGGGTGATGGATGGAGAACGACTGCGGAAATCTGGGGAGGGGGAATGGGGGTCCACTGTCCAGACGGGACCCAACGCTATGCTGAATGTATTGATTTGTCTGCGGTGGTGGCGGGATGTAATCGACGAGACCGAGTTGGGGGCGTGGGAGGAGGCCCTAAAGGATGTCTCCTGGGTAATGGAGCAAAACAAGTAAGTATGAGGTTCATTGAATAGGAATAACCATACTGACGAGCCTATTTTCAGGGTACCAGAGGGCTGCGAGGGGGAAAATAGGGGTGAATCGGTATCATCAGTGGTGCCGTAGAGGGTGCACTGATGGGTAATGGGGTATAATGTGTGAGTTGTCTGGGTTGGACACAGTTAAGCGTACTGACCTGGGTGTTTTGCAAGGTATATTGGCAGCCAGCGCGTGCGCGGAGGGTAAAATAGGGGGGGAATGCAGGGATCGGCGGGAGGGTGCGCAGGAGGTCCAGACAGTGCAGGGGGTACTGGGGGATATGTATCTTGGTTGTCTTGAAGTGCCAGCAGGTGGGGGGGAGCCCGCTGGCATGATTCCAAATTGGGAATGTTTTTCTATGTGAGCACGTGCCAAACATCTAGTGTTCCGCATGGAACGGACCACCCCCACAGCGATCATTTCCATCAAATGAATATATTTCAGACTCCGCTGGGCCTGCCGAAAGCCCATCAGCTGCCTGCAAGCGGCCGCGGAGAGGATCGGTGGCTGTGTTGATGAGGCCACAATGTTTTGCAAAACCACCTCTGGCTTTCACAACATCTTTTTGCAAAGTCTCAACTATATGGGCTGAGCGTTGAGCGAACAGAGTCGCGTGGCAACACGGCGGGGTCCTCGTCGGGCATGTGCACCGCCTCCTGCATCCACACTGCGAGTTGGGCGGAGTGAAGAACGCGCGCGCTTCATACTCAGCGAGACAGGCAGCGCTGCTCCGCGCATACTGCTCTGCATCCCTGCCGAGCCACGTGTGTGTGCTTGATGTCCACCGTCGGTACACGTTGATCATGTCGTCTTTGTGCGGCTTTTTTCTCTCATCTCTTATTCCCTTTCCTGCGGAGCGGGGAGACGTGGAGACGCGTATCTGTACATACACAGAGCTGTGGACTTGCGGGTGGGCAGCGTCCTCGTTTTTCTTTCAGTCTTGGCTTGCAGGGGTTCAGGGGTGCTTCGCATCATCTGTTCCCCGTGCACCGCCGGTTTTTGTTTTTTTGTTTTTGGCTACTACCTGCTTCTTGCTTCTGCCTCCCCGCCCTCATCCCCTCCTTCCTCTCCCATGTTTCGCGTATGCAATGCTAACACCCTCCCAATAGATTCATCCCCCTCACGTGCTGGCCTGCCCTCATGCACTCCATCTTCACGCTGCACAACAAGTCGCTCAATATCTACACGCATTTCATGCCGATGGTGTTGTGGGGGGCAGCGTTTTGGGGGTTGGGGTTCCGTTGTGAGTTTTTTTTAATCGTTATCATGTATCTCTATTTTCTCGTTATATTCTTCGCATCCCGACCCCTGTTCTGGACCGCGAGCACCGAGTCCTCCTCGTTCTTGGCGGCTTTCCACCTGGCGCCATCGACTGGAAGGACGACGTGGCCAACACTGCTGCGACCCGCATGGAGGAAGCAGCAGCGGAAATCTATACAGAGCCCAAGTGGCGACGCAAGCTCGCCACTGACGCCACAAGTGCGCTTCGCCGTGGATCCCATGCCTCCAAGCATGTAGGGCCTTCAATGGGGGGAGGACAGTAATTTCCTCAAAGCCTCGCTCACTCCGCCATCAATGCTGCCATTTTTGCCTGCCTGTTTGGGCAAAAGTGTTTTCAGCACATCGCTGGCTGGACTAATGGTGCGTTCCCTGCTATTGTTTGAAGCTCACGTCTCATTATGCGGCCCAGTTCTCTTCATGGTGTTTGCACTGGACCTCCACTCATACTATGTCTTTAGCTACGAGTCACCTGTACATAGATCACATGATCTTATCTTACTTTTACCACAAACCACCTCGTCCACCGTCTTTCCAATTCCTGTCGAGTTACTCCAGGTCTCTGATAGAGGCAAGGACTACGGTATATTGCCTAGCCTGGCATACGCACTAGGCACTAGGTGACCATATTACACATTTACGACTTATACGACTTACTTCACGCATGATCACGATAAGACCCTACGCTCAGTTCCCTTGAATATTTGAGGGTTCTAGAGAGTCTACAACTCAGAGAGTACGAATATTCGTCTCCTGGTAGTCTCTTGAAGAGCTAGACCGTCTAACGAGGGTCCTTCACACAATATAAGGCTTGTTCATCCCGCCAGGGCAAGCGTACGGCGGATACCCCTTTGTGAGTGCTTCTGAAGCCTTACACGAGTGGGCATGCTGGCGAAGGGATACAAGCGAGCGGCACAAGGCAGAAAGGCGGCAAGCGGACGCATGGGAAACAGCGAGCGGGTGCGCCAGTGAACTTTAAAGCGGTGTTGTGGAGGTGGTGCAATCAAAGTGCAAAGTGTGTAGCGCAGCAGAGAAATACAAAAAAGGGGAGCGGGGACGCAAGAACAGGGGATTCTATGTGAACGGAGTCATATTATGCGGTGGTCTCGAATGGCGGTGTGGATTGCCAGTGTCACCTTTACCAACACTTATGTCGCTGTGTATTATTGGAAGTTCCACTGGTGTTTTTATCCCGCAAGTCCTTTATATCGAGCCCAAGCTGTAATATAAAGGATAATAGTCATGGCCGTAGCCAGGGTGTTCCCTTTGCATTTGCTGTGGCCCTAGCCAGGGCTCTGGCAAGCCTTATAAATCGCCTGATTTCGACTCGCAGCTGGGCTTCTTTTGGCCGGGATTTGGATCCGAATCAGGCCGTTTTTGGGTATGGCCTCTGGCATTTTTGATGCTCCCCCGCAATCAGGACTTAACATCACTTAGCGTCACTTAGCAGCTCAATACCTTTATGCTAACCTGTCTACTAACATCAGATAAAATATTTCGTTTGTGTGTGTCTGCCAGTTCCTTGCTCCTTGCGTTGGCATCTTCCATGTCCTTTATTGGACACCATTCGTTTAATACTTTAGTTTGTTTTTGTCTTTGTTTTCATTTTTTCATTTGAGCGACTACTATTTAGACAATTCAAGCTTTGATGCATCGGGTCTTTCCTGTTTCCTGTCTGTTCTGCAACTTGAAGACTCGGGATTCCTTGATCATAGGAACTATTTCCACTCATATTGGCATCGGAAGGTGCGCAGCGGCCACTTTTCTTTATCGTTCGTTCAACCAAGTCAAATGTGTCACGTGATGAGCTCAGTAATATTTACGAAGTCCAAGAACTTCAAAGTTTTATTTAGGAATAGAACACTAATTAAGCAAGCAATTAAGCACATAGTTTCACTCAGGTTAGAGGCCACAAATACCGCAAAGAAAAGTACCATTCAATCAAAGCAAAATGCGACAAAGTAAGTCAGGAAACGACAAACTAATTGAAACACGGCGAATAAATACCCAGAACACTATTCGCTGCGCAGTTGATCTGTTTCAATATCGGTTTCTCCCAACGCGCGAGCCTTTACCTCGACTTCTCCTTCCTCCACCATGATCAAGCATTCACATATCCATTCCACATCAGATATTGCCTCTTTCCACAACGCGCGGTCCTTCTCATCGGCCTTCACAGTCTCCCGGCCCCACCAGTATAATCCCAGTATGACAATAAACATTCCATTTGGGCCGGGATTCCGGAGCCAAACCCAATCCTTGGGCGACGAAGAGAGTACTGTGGCCTGCTGGCGGGTCCATGGCCGCTCCGATAGGTTCCGGAATGGTGGTTGCAGCGACTGCCACCACCTCCACCAGACTTTGCCGTACTGGGCCGCACTCTCCGGGGAGAACTTTGGGCCGTCTGCGTTGGGGCCCCCACGACGTCCTCACCCGGCCCCGATCCAAGTCGTTAATTCTTTGGGGCGCTCCTGCGCTGGAATCGCCTTTCCGGACTGCCTGTACTTGTAGGTAGCCTCCAGCTCCATCCACTTGGCAAGGAGCAAATTGAATGGGCGGCCAAGCGATACCACCGTGATCGCCTCATGTGCCAGCCGAAACCATTCTGGAGCATCTGCGGGGCAAGGGGGGATTGAAGCACCGCTGGAAGACAGAGGGAGGGTTCGGTTGCTGGATGATTCAGCCACCGGCCGTGGGGACGATCCCCAGGATCCTCGCTCCAGCGCCGCCTCTAGGCGCTTCTTTCGTGCGATGGCGTGCTCCTGCGGGTCCGTCTCCAGCATCGCTGCCAGTCCCCGCGTCCTGATGGTTTGCCGGCTGCATTTGTTTGGCGGCTCTGCCTTTTCCCCCGCTCCATTCAGCGGAGCATTGCCTTCTCTCCCTAAGACGGCAGCTGGGCCGTCATGCGCGTCGGGGTTCCTCGTGCGTTTGAGATTCGCCACGGGATTGGCGGCTGCGGCGCTGCCGTTCGGAGCCGGATTGGAGGGTGGGACGGCGCCGCTGTTGCGCATCGTGATGGCGGCAGGTTTTCCCCCCAGATCAGGGGTGCAATTGGGGGGAGGTGCGACCCCACTGTTGGTGGCAGGATTGACAGCCGCAGCGCCTCCGTTCGGGGCGGGATTGGCAGCTGCAGCACCGCTGTTGGGGGCGAGATTGGCAGCCGCAGCGCCGCCGTTGGGGGCGGGATTGGAGGGCGGCGCCGCGCCGCTGTCGCTGGTCGTGTTCACGGCGAGATGAGAAGCAGGTGCTGCATCGCCGCTGCTCGTGGGGCCGCCCAGGACGAGATCTGTTGCTGCTATCCCTTGGCGTCAGTCTCGAATAAAAGGACATATTGAATCATACTCACTCTCGCTGCCGGACGTCGCTGCCTGCCGCGCTGAGCGCCTCGCCGGCGCCGCGGGGGCCGTCTTCGCCTTGGCCTTGGGGATGTGCTTTGCCGGCGCTTTGGGCCTCAGGTCCGGGTTTTTTTCGTACCACGCCTCGTCCAATACGCGCAGCTGCTCTCGCCTCTGGTTGATGTTGCGCTGACGCCGTTGATCGAAGGTGAGCTCTTCCTCCCAGTCGTTCCCCTCGGGCTCATCATTTGAATCGGCGTTGGGCTCCGAGTCGTCCTCCGTCGCTGCCTTCTTTTTCGCATCTGTCCCACCACGCTTTCGCTTGCCCAGTCCCATCGCCTTAGCCTTGGATTTTTCCACGTCCTCTGCCTGCTTCATTCTCTTACTCTTCTTCTTCTCCTTGTTTTTTCTTTGCTACTTCCCGTTGCTTCGACTTTTTCTTACTGGATTCCTCCGCAGAATCCGAGTCGCTGTCTGAGTCCGAGCCGCTGTCGTCTGAGTCCGATTCGTCTTCGGAAAGAACGACATCGTTGTTGAAAGTATACTTCGCGCCACCCAAAAGACCGCTTTGGTCTGGCAGTGCGGCTTCGGCACATTCGACAGCGGCTACGCCCAAAACGAGTTCGTGAGTTCCTCCTCTTTCGCATCATAGAGCTGTCGTAACTCACAGAAGGCGTGTGGAAGATATTCTTTCATGAGCCCGACGACCTCCTTATTGAAGCGGTGCTTACACCACTGCGGGAACGTCGCTGGGTCACCGTCACGGCAGCGTCCATATGCAACCCTACAAATTTAAATACCTCGTTAGCAGTAGCAATGTAAAACAAAGATGACTCGACGTACTGAACCGTCCGAAGTTCCCCCCCATATTTGGGGATGGGCCCGCCCAAGAGCATGACAGAGTGCAGTCCCGTGTATTCCTGGATTCCACGCAGGATCGGCGTCATGAAGGCTCCGAGAGCATCTATACAGCTGTAGTTATTCTTGCATCAGTCGCGTCGCATGTATACGTAGACACGAGCACTTACCGCTGGCGATCCTCGGGTGACTTCGACGCTGGCGACCTTCGAGCCTTATCATAGGCTTCCTTCGCCTCCTTCGCCTCAAGTTGCGCCCTCTCCTTCAGCACCGCCCACTCCTCCTCCGACAACTCTGCAAAAAGCTCGCGCGCTACCTTTGCGCGGAAAGGCGCGTTGGGACCCTTCTGCGTTGCCAACGACCCTTGACCATCCAGGTCGTTCCTCTCTTGCTCCCAACGCGTCTTGACCATTGGCGCGATCTCTGTTTCGTATGATTCATGCATATACTGCTGAAACGCTTGCCTGGCTTTCAGCGGCGAGTTTATACCGGCCAACTTGGACACGAGGATGGCAAATGGGTCTTTACGGGGGTCCATGCGCACGCTCCTGCGCAGACGTCGTGCTCTGTACTTGAGCCAGCGAGCAATGCGCTAGTATAAGAATAAATAGGTGATAACATTTTAAGTCACGGGAGACTTGCCTTATTGAGTTCGCGCACTCGTTTGCGCTTGCACACAGTCTCGTCCTCATCCAACTCCTCAGCAACGACCGGGGCAAACTTATCCCAGACTGGCAAAGGTTCTTCAGGCTCTTCATAGTTGTCTAGACGCCAAGGGATCAACGCGTGGTACTCATTGCAAACGTTGATAAGTGAGCTCCGAACCTAGTATGGAAACCAACAGAAACAGCCAAAACAAAATACTACAACCAAAGAATCGGATGGAACAGACGAATCTAATCCAAACAACCAATAGTATGCAACAAGTGTGGTGTAACGTTCGTCCCAAAGGTACCAGACGAGTGTCAGTCCCTGATTCAGAGCCTTGTAAAGGTTGATCGGGAGAAAGTTTAGTTCAAGAAGTCGTTGTAGGACGAAGCAAGTGTTTGATATGTACGAAACTAAGAGATCCAAAGGATATCTGTTTCGGACACCAAGACACGAGTCGGTTACGACTAGTGAGAACGATGGAAACTAAGGAAACCAGAGGTTTCTAAAGCTTCCAACGCAAACAACACAAAGAGATTTATCGGAATGAAGGGAACCGTGAGGTTCACCAATATTCCAAAGCGAAACCAAAGTTCCGCAAGGTTTTAACAAAGATGGTGGTGGTTCCAGACAGCAAGACAACAAGACAGACGACTCCAAGACAATCCCAAACGATTCCAAACGTTTCCCAACCGATTCCCAAACGATTCAAGGTCCAAGACCAGCGATTCTATACGATTCCAACGATTCAAGACCCAAGGCCAGCGATTCTATACGATTCAATACGATTCAAGACCCAAGGCCAGCGATTCTATAGCTTCCAACGATTCAATACGATTCAAGAGCCACGCTCAGACGACTTTATACAATCCAAACACTGGTGATATTCCAACCCCTACAAACTTGATGTTGGTAGGTGTCCGAAGATCGACTAAAAGTTTCCCTTGGTGTAAGCTAAGCTCACTAGTTGGGGGAAACTCCGTCCTCGACCCTAGAAACACCTCTAACTACTTATACAATAACAGATATGACTATGACAATGAAAGAATTAAGTAAATGGTCCGTTTAGCCGCCCCAAAGTCCGTGTATCCGTCTTGGCGACTAGAATCCGTTGATTCTCATTGGTCGGGGCACTGAGCACGCCATTCCGGGTATATTCCGACCATTCCTTTGTAAGATTCTGCACATGGTGACTTTGATGGCAGCTTAGACATCAACCACCATGTAGCCCTTTTGCAATGTAACTTGCTCTCTGAAGGTATCCCTCGAAGATCTTCATGAGAACTGTAATCTCCAGCCATGTAGGCTTCGAATGATACCCCACTTTGAGTTATGGCTCAGGATGGGTTCTTGAGAATGCTCCTACACTCAATGGGGAAAGTCCTGGGAACTCCAGGATCGACGATCATGGGCTCCCTTTGCTTATTATCCCACTCTGATGCACGTTGCCGAGTAACCGACGTTCGGGTACAATTGAAACACCGCCTCTGGTGTTCTCATGTCACTTGGATCGACGCGAATGTGTCGAGAACCAAGATCGAGAATAGAATAATCGCTCGAATCTCTATTTCCCATCATTCCCATAGTTCTCGTCGAACGGAACTACCAGAATGACCGGAACTACCAGAACTTGGTAGAATACCCATATGTTTAGGTCGGGCTACACAATCTCCTACATGTTTCGGAGCGAGTACTTGTCAGAGACACCTCTGGCTTCCACCAGAGCATCATCCCGTTGCTCCTGTGATGCTGGCCACAGGCCAGCTACTTTGGGTTCTCAGTACTGCCTATAATGATAATATAATAGGAATGAACTATACAATGAAAACCGAAAAATATCGTGTTTTCTACTGTGTGTTCATTCACTGCTTATCAACGTCCTGCAAATAATCGCGCTCGGCGCGCCAGTTGCGCTCCAGAGCGTCAGTATAACCTGCGATATGTGGCTCAAGGATTTTTTCGCGGGCTCCCTTTGCCCAGGCTTTGAGACTCTTCCGGTCCTCCTTCGCGACAGGCTTGTATTCGCGTTTCCTGCGCGATCCTTTGGACTTCGACATTTTGACTGCTTCTTCAGGTCAATATATGCCCAAAACTGTGTAAGTCGCTGGCACCTACTAGATGAAGCAAGCAGTTCTTGAGTTGATGAGCTTTTGTCGGGATAGTCGGTGGTTCAGAATAAACAAGTTCGATTTGTTGCGCTGGTTACAGAATTTCCCCTTCGGATCGCCCAAACATCCGCGAGATCTCGATCTGAGATCATTAGAACGTCTCCCCAAACCGCTCCAAACACACCTGACGCCTTAAGTATTCCGCAACCACGCCAAACAAGCCCCACCCTTTTTTCTTACTCCCACTTCCCACTTCCAAAGTCGACCTTTCCAGCCTTACAAATGCAAGTCTCCGGTATTGCCGCCGTCGGGGCAGAGGACCCAACCTCTGCTCAGGCGGTAACATCTGCTGCTGCTGCTGGCCCTGGCCATCACACCCCTCATGGTCAGTACCGCACCCCACTTTTTGCTCGCGCGCTCACAATATTCCTGCAGGGTATTACACCTTTGTGCCCTTCGCGCCTAACCCTGCTGGCCCCGTTGTTCATCCCATCCCGGCTGACCATGTCCTCAGTACCGCCAGCCTCGCCCCTGCCCCCGCCCCCGCCCCGCCCCTGCCCCCGCTACGGTCTCTGCACCCGCCCCCGTTGTCAATGGGATCCCCCCCGGCTTGGCTGCCCTTCTTCGCCACACGGGTCCCTGGGAGGCGAACCAGCTCTACAGCGTGCCGCCGACGGGGCCTCTTTCGCCTGTCGAAGAGATCACTCCGGCTCCCGAGTGGTACTGCGTCACCCGTGGCCGCTTTGTCGGCGTCATGGACCAATAGTATGTGTTCCATCTGGCCAACGCAACGTACAAATCAAACCCTGGCTAATGATTTCGCAGTGCGCAGGCGCACTACGCCATCAGAAGCATTTCCAACGCCGCGCACAAGTCTTACACCAGCCAGGCCTTCGCTCTCAATGCGTTCAACAAGGTTGTTGGCTGGGGTGGGGTCGAGGTTGTTCCGACCTGATGCAGTAAGTATTCTAACCATATACCATGCTCCTCGTCTCATTCCATCATCGTTATCTCTTAGACGTTCCCCGGATGAGTCGTAGATAATTGTGCTTAGTTGTACCGTGTGCCCTCGAAATATATCTGTTTGCCGTTCCCAAAGAGACGTCCTCCCCAATAAATTATAATGAGCCTTCCTCCGCGCGCATTTACCTCCCCTTGGAGCGGCGGGAAAAAAACCTCCGCCGGAAAAGGGTCCGGAAGATCTGATTCCGCGGGTGATCGCCACATGGTGCGTTTCCACACTTCTCAGGGTGGATGTGCATACTCCAATTATACATTCCTCTCCGCTGTCGCCACTCCAATTAACCACCTAATCTTCCCAAAATTTCAAAGATAAAGCAAGTATAAACCGAACTACACTCACTCTGTGCAATTCTACCTCGCCTCCGGACGTTTTCCCAAAAAGGTTTTCTGTCCCTGTGGATCAACATCACGATATGATGATGACGAACTCCGCGTGTTTCCAGCCACACCGTACGTATTGTCGGTTAATCTAAATATCTATCAATCCTCTCGCACAACCATCCTGCCCGCTCTTCCTGCCCATACCCATATCTTCACTACACAGTATTTGTACACTGTACTTTACCCTTCCCAGCCCAGCGTGTGCCAACTCCGCTTTTTATGCTGTCCGCTTTCGGATCACCATCAATAAATCCATCATGACGAACTCCGCGTGTTTCTAGCCAGATCCCTGAGCGTTACAACCGATTCATGTCTTCCCTCTTCCGTCCTTATTTTTTCCGAATCTTCGGCTAATTTCGTGTGTCATGGGACCCTGTTCCAAACTGCCCGACCTGCCCCGCCCAGCCCCTGCCCATACCCATATCCAATTGGTCTTCACTACACGGTATTTGCACACTATGCTTTACCCTTCCCAGCCCAGCGTGCGCCAACTCCGCTTTTTACGCTGTCCGCTTTTGGATCACCATCAATAAATCCATCATGACGAACTCCGCGTGTTTCTAGCCAGATCCCTGAGCGTTGTCAGCCTGTTACAACCGATTCATATCTTCCATCTTCCCTCTTTTCTGAATCTTCGGCTAATTTCGTCGTCGCGTGTCATGGGACCCTGTTCCAAACTGCCCGCCGACCTGCCCCGCCCTGCCCGCCCCCGCCCCCAAAAAAAAGCTCTCCCTTCATTGACCCTCCCCTCCATGAACGACGATGGTGCAGACTTAGCCTCCCAGCATACCGGACTCATTCTGCCAGCTGTGTCTCGGAGGCCATCCCACGACATCAGCCTTTTAATGTGTCATTTTCTGATGGTTCCCCTTGCCCCAAGTTTCGGTTTCACCGCGTTATCTCTGCGGCTCTTTAAAGTAGTTCCCGATTCCTATTTACCCCCACACGGAGACCCGGACAGCCGACAGCGCACCGCGACCTCTCGATGCCCACCCTCACTGAACTCGCCGCCCTCATCAGCCCGAACAACCCCAATCCACTGTCCAAAGAGCAGCTCGAGGCGCTCACGGCTCACCTAACCCTCTCTGAGCTTCAGATTCTGGTTGAACTCTGCGGCCTTGGAGATCTCGCGCACGCTGCGCAGCCTGTGATATCGAGGGTGATGGCGGCCGCCCAGACCAAAATCTCCCTCACGTCGGCCATCAACGACAATGAGATCGACTCGTTAATCCGTCAATTTGATCTCTCGTCTATCGCAAACGAGGCCGACGCTCCTCGTAAGTCCCCTGTTCTTCTCCCTTCTTTCCTGACACAGATATCATGCAGCCGACACTCCGCCGTCGCCACCAAGCCCGCCTTCTCCGAGCAAGGCCCGTGTTAAATCTGCATCGACCACCCCCGCACGCCTCCGCGCGGTGTATTCCGTTAGCTCGCCCCAGAAAAAAGGTTATGTAGACAACTGGTGAGTCGTGGTGCAACCCTCCCAGCTCCATTCTCAAACAGCCTCAGGCTTGACGCCGCACACCAGACACAAGGTGTGGCAGGCGCCTCCGTACACGCTGTTGCCAAGTCTCCAAAGCCGTCGAAGCCGTCCCCACATGCGTACGCGGTGTTCTTTGGGCGCGAGGTTGGAGCATTTGAGAGCTGGTAAGAAGAAGTTCCCTTCTACATAAATTTGATTGAATTGTTTCGTGTAGGACCACCGTCCACGCGCTGGTTACGGGTCTCTCGCTCTCCTACCAAAGTGGTTTTCCCTCTTTGGCTGCGGCCAAGGAGGCGCTTTCATACGCGCGCGGGCGCGGATGGACTGGCGACTCTCAAACCGTGCACTCCCCCTCCCACTCCCCTCCTCATACGAGCCCAACGCTCTCAATAGCCCTCACGGCACCTCCCCTTCCGTGTGGTATGTGGTTACCTGTGGCGTAAATCCCGGAATCTACAGCTCGGGGTAAGCCCGTCCCTTTTAATCCCTATTGATTCAGGGATAATTGGATTCGTAGGCTCGAATGCCATCTCAATATCGCCAGCGTCTCTGGTGCAGCCCACAAGACTTTCCAGTCGCGCCACGAAGCGGAGGCGGCTTTCTCGGCTCAGATGGAAAAAGGACAGGTGAAGCAGCGTGCACGCAAGCTGCCTCTGGTCACACTCGCTTCCGCCGATGCTGACCCGTATTTACCCTCGACTACTTTGTGATTGCGCATTCTTTTTGTGCTCGATATGTACCAATAATATGATGTCTGAATTCATGAATAATATGAGCATGTTCAAAGCTCTGAGGGTGTTCCGAGTCCCATATCAATATGAGGAATTGAATATTGTGACGCCCGCCTGCCGGTGCACAATCTTGATTATGCAGGTGCTTGTTTTGTATATGGATGATAATACAACCTCTGAGGGGTGAGGGTTCGATGTCAAATATGGGCTGAGCTTAGCCCATCGTATGGGAATGCAAATACCGCCACAAGATTTTGGCGGATGGATGACGAACTCGTTGCAGTCTGATGACGAACTCATTACAGGCTGATCAGCTCGTTCCCACTCTTGTTCTTCTGGGGGCATTTGCGCGCTACCTTTTTGACACGGGAAATAGTTCATTCACTCCAAACCCACCTAAATTTGAAGCCGCCCGGAATTGCCGTCTTGAAAGTCCACATTATGTTCGATGTCTGTTTTGCAACCAGCGAACTTGAACTTTGCGCATTAGATGAAAGCATCCACCACGACAGTTCGCTGACCCAAGAGTGTATTTCTGTGTAAAAATAATATACTGAGAATAAATGAGCTCAAATACTAAATGTGCTTCGTGAAAATGGGCTGAAGACTTACAACTAAGTTACTGAGTTGCGTTGAACTCAAACCAACAACCGAACCGACGTGCTTTCATGTCCGACACAAGAGTGTATTCCATGTGTATATAATATCCTAAGGATAATCAGCTCAGACATTAACTTTGTGTCGCCAAAGACTTACAATTACTGAGTTGAACGCAAGTTCAACTGAAATTGAACTTATTGAACTCCAAACCAACAACCAAATCGCCGCGCTTTGATATAAGAGGTAGCACAAACTGTGTATCAAAATGTATGAAACTTGAATTGCATACCACACGTTGTTAGATCTGTTTCTTGGTGGTGTGTGGATCAACGCGGGAGAAGTGAAACCGAATGTTAACGAGCACCGCCACCCACCGCTGGATGCAGGAAGCGGGTGGCAGTGCTTTCCATTACTCATGTCTTCTCTACTGGATAGCGACTCCCTCGAGGCGCGTCGACACCGGGCGCGCTTAGCGGCACAAAGGTATCGAATGCGGTAGGCCAATCCATTATCCCGCCTCTAAATACGCTCATTCTGCTCTAGTAAGCGCGAGGAAATAAATGTCAAGGCCTGTGAACGTATGCGCCGGTGAGTCCACTGGCACAACGATTTTCAGGAGATTCAAGACAGACCTTCTCCAGTGTCCGAGAAAGAGTAAAGCAATCCCCCAAGGCTGTCCAGGACCACTATTTGCAGAAGAACCACGAATATGGGGCCACCTATCGCGAGGGGTACGTTAGCGAGCTTTCTTCTTTGTCCTTGTTCTCTACTAAATTCAGCTCGCTAGACATGCATCGTCATTGAGAAATAGAATGAAAGTACGCCGCCTGAAGCAGGCTAGGAGAGAGCGCTTAGAGGGTTCGACGACGGCGCCGGCGGCGGAGGCAATTAGGGAGTGACTTGCTTTTGTGTTTATGTTGTTTCACCGATCGATATAATATGAGAAGGGTGTGTATTCATTTGGCAAAACACTACGTGCGATAGAAGGGTGACAAGCGAGAGTATCGAAATAAAGTGAGAGGCATGTATATGGTCCAGTCAAGAAACAGCCGGGAGAGAGTGAAGTATTAAAAAGGGTAGGATGGGGAGTGGTGCGTACGGGGGAGACAGGATATAAACGAATCTCCTCGCCCAGCTCCTCCAGGTCGCCAAATGTACTCAATATATCCATGGGGAGTTCACCGTCGCTTTGACCCGCACGCTCAGCTTCGCGGGTGTCGTGTTCAGCGCGGGTAGCGTTGCGTGCGAATTCTAGGTCTGAACGGCCGCCGTTGGAACAGAAGCCGAAGATGGGGGCAGGGGTATATTGCATGAGACAATACCGAGTCTTGTGTGCAGCGATTTTCACAAAGGAATACCTGACCAAGGCCGTGGGATGAGTATGGTGGTGCCAGGAGGAAAGCAGATGAGGAGTCGCAAGTCCCATAAGATCATGTGGCCACCATAGTCAGGATTGTACGTCCCGAGCGAGGTGAACGCCGTCCAGCCCCAGGCGCGCTCATCATCTAGCGGTTTAAGAGCCTTGCTGCCAAACTGAATCGTTGCAGCGGAAAAAAATACTGTGGTAAAGAGGACGCGAGCTTGCCCCGTAATAGCCCTCGTAGCTTTGAAGAGCATTATGATACAACCAATAGACGTTGGTGGCGAAGGCGTGGAGGATACCTAAGGCTTCTGATCAAAATACGAACAAGCAGATCAACCATTCCTTACACGACGCGTAGCCGGCTACGCGCTGGATTGCTGGATTCGCAAACAAGCTGGTGAAAAGCAAGGCATCCAGCACGGCACTCTTTCCGGGGGGAGGCTGAAGTTCCATACCAACGGACAGGAGTCAGAAACATAGAACTGTAAGAACTCGAGGAAGACTTACGCGTCTCGGTTCGCCCTCATGGGCCAGACCCAAACCTCCTGTGATGGAGGGCGATGCTTTTGCATGCACCTCTGCATGGGACAGCCTCACTCGAGCGCCATCTCCGCGCACGCGGCAGTAGCGCGCCGTACGTCTTCAGGGAAAGCCTTGTTGCAGGATTGACCGCCAAGCACCGACACAACGTATTCGTCGCTTGTCAACACGGGTCTAGCGCGCCTGTGTAAAGGAATGAGTCATATATCGTATCTAGGGAAAAGCGCCAAAACCGACCGGCCCTTCCAATCCACGAAACGAAGGGGAATTCGCGCGTTGGGACCAAAAACCTCGTCGATATCATACTCGCGGTCTTCGATCGTCGCAGGGTCAAATTGAGGTGCCTGTTCACCGACATCGCTGGTATTTTGATTCTGAGGTTTGGCCGCATGGCGCGCCGCAGTCTCAGCTGCACGGTGCTCCCTGAAGCGTCGCTCCCGCTCGTTAGGGTCTTTAGCAGCGGCCTCAGCAGCCTCTTTGGCGAGACGCTGTTCCTTGTGCACGCGGAGATCAATTACACGACGCTCTCCACCTCCTGGCAGCTGGAAAACCTCCACAAGCGGCGCAGTTGGGGCGGGGATGGGGTCTACTTCGCCCATAAATGGCTGCGGCGGCTCGCGTACGAGGAGTTCTTCTTGCACGCGATGGCGCAGGACACCCGATGAGATTGTGAGCCAAATTGGGTCGACAATGTCGCTGTACTCATATAGTTTGTAGGGCCTCGGGTCGGGGGGAGGTTCGTCTGCGACTACCGGAGCGACTGGGTGAGATTCATGTCAGCGTGCAAAAAAAAAAAAAGGTAGGTGCCAGAGCAATTACTTCGCTGACGGGCTTCATCCGTTTGCGCGTTGCTAACATCCATTTTTTGCGCTGGCAGGATGGTCAGAGACAGACGTGCCGGGAGAACAGAGGAGGGGAAATGATCGCGTTGATACAACTGATGCTGATCTTCTGCAGGTTCTCATGCGCAGCCGCATGGCTATGACTAGTGGCCAATCAAAACCACCCAACGACGTAAATTTACCGGTATTTTTCTTCCTTCATGGACAACGACAATGATCTCCTCTCTCCGTTTCTGAAGAATGGGCCTGGTCTTTGGCACTCTGACGCCCACGTCCAGCGATGTCAAGCAATTTTCCAAGCCTCCGCCCCCAAGCCTGAAACTTGGTGAGCTTGACCTGGCCACTTGTTGCCTAGCTGACGCGACAGTAGGATAAATCCCCCGCCTCCCGCCGCCCCCGTTGTCACAGATCGCAGCTCTGATGACGAGGGCTACCAGAGCGCCGATAGCGATTTCGACGAGCCACCGCCCTTAATACAGGATGAATACCCAACCAGTCACCACTCTCAGCTCTCCCACATTCATCGGGACCAGCCCGTTCTACTGTCAGCGCGCTTGGCAGCGCAGGCCCGGGCTGGTGTCTCTGTCAACGCCGCCAGCACCGCCGACGGGACCAGCGACCACGAAGACGCCGACTTCTTCAGGCCGCCGGCGCGACTCTTCACCAAGGAACCACACAGCGGGGGGTGCGCTCCCGCGTGCCGATGCTACTGCAACTGTTCGATATGTCTCACATGCGACGCGGGCGCTGCTGAAACCGCCTGGGCGTAAGTGCCCTTTCTTTCTTGCTCGCAATCTATTCTGAAAAAGCTCACCAGGCTGGGTCTCCCGCTCCCGGCCCACGCGCCTTTTGTAAGTGTTACAAACCTCAGATGATGCTTTCATGCATGCTCATCCTGAACGACAGATTATTACGGTCGGTGGTGTCCGTCGCCGCCTTTGTCCTTGCCCGGTCGCGTCCCATCGATGGTTCCATCGTGTCAGCGGGGAGATGAGCGGGGAAATTGACAGAGAACCGCGAAGCGACGGAGAGCGTGTTGAGCGCAAGTGGGTTGTATATCGGGAAATGCGCCCAGGCGCGCGTCGGGATCAAATATAATAGGATGCTAGAGTTTTTCTCAAAAAAATAGAATGGTCATTATTTCAAACGGAATAATACATCAGTATTAGATGAGTCTGGGCGCAGCCCTTTTTTCGACGTGCGGGGCGCGAAAGTAAAGCCGCTTTCCACGCTTTTTTTTTTACATACGCTAGATGGGGCTTGGTCTCCGTTTCTCCTTGTATCTGAGGCGTGTGATTGATAACTCAGTTTGATGAGATCCATTCAGATCCTTCAGATCCCTCGCCAGATCCAATAATTCGCCGCGTTTCCAGTTCTGATTGACCAACCATGCCCCCTTCTCCCCTACCAATCCAGCGAAGGTTTTCAAACGAACGAGGACACTGGGACCTTTCAAGTCGCAGTCAGCGCCTGATGTCGCCCAGCTGGACGCCATTTCCCATGAAGAAGTGCAGGCGACGCGCCGTGCCCGTGCCAACGCGTGCAAGAATGACCTTTCTTCAAAGCTCGAGTGGGATGACGCTGTCGCCATTTCGGAGTGGAATGAAACATGGGAGGCGGTCCGCGACTTTTACCATCTTGACCGAGTGATTCAGTAGGTCTTCATTGAGCTGTTACAAAATGGGACCTCACGGTGCACGCAAGGGTGCCATGTTCTGACGAAATTCTTCGGGAGTACCTCCGGCGCTACGAAGAAAGCTCTGGCGTACTGAACGAGAGGTGTGGCATTCACGAATCCATCTGACCCGCCACCATTCGCGGTTACTCCTGGGATGCTCAGGACGTTGGAGATGTTACCTATCTGGAGTTCATTCAAGGGGACGACACCGAAGATCAAGCTCTTCCAGACGTGAGTACGGTTTGAATTTAACACAAACTAATCGCGTATATCCTTAGCCGCGCAGAAGAATGCACCAAGACCGAGGCCGGGTTTGAGCAGCTCAGCAAGAAGACAGAGAATGAAGTGATTGACGCGCCGCAGAGAAGCGAAGACAAGAGCTAGAACGACCATATGTCTGCTTGATGCTGGTACTTACATTTTGATTCCTGGCTCCGAGATCGAGCGCTGACCGAGACTCCTAGATTTTTTGAGCGCTCGCTTGGGCTGAATTTCATGTATTTAATTGCTGGGTTGACAGGCTTGCGAGGAGTACGTAGACGTAGGACTGGCGGTACTTTTGCTTTAGCCGTACATACATGAACCAAAAGTGAGAGAGAAGGCCGATTAAGCTGATCGGCCCAAGCTCACGTGCCGACACGGTCTTGTTTAGACACCAAGCCGGAGCCGCTCACACAAGGCGCTGGCCGCTTAGGCCAGGCGGGGACCCCAGATGGCCCGGTTGAGCAAGATCACGGATTCCCCGTTACGCCGGTTGTTAAAAACTTGTTCTCCCTCTGTTCTTCCCCCTTGGAAAATGTCGCAGTACCGCCACGTCGCACCCGCCACGATACTGGAGAGGCCTCCGTGCACTACGAGGAATCTCCGGAGGACCTCACTGCAGATCGCGCCGTCTTTTCGTCCGCAGACGGTCGGAGATTGACGCAAGTCGCCTACAATATCGGACCTAAAAAACGTTGTATTGAGCCCTCAGACTTGGCCGACCCTTATGGCGACTGGGATCCCTTGCCTGAGGGTGACGAAGGTTGGGTAGGCGGGAATATGATGAATTAGGTGACGATGAGGAGATAGATTCGGCGACTGGGGCAAAAGGAAGCGATACCAGAGCTCTGTGAGTCTAGTCCTTTTTTCCAAGCCCGGAGGACGGCAGAAGCTCACAGATTATAGGATGACCCTAACACATTGTGGCGCCGGCTACAACAGACTTTTCTGGACGAGATGGTCCGCTGTGATGGCCTTGGGGATGCCTGGGTAATCCGTCCTGCTCCTCCTGCGGTGCAAAGACGACAAGCGACGCCACCGTACGACTATTTCGCTGTTCTGAGTGTGGGCCGTACCTACAATGTCACGCATGCATTTTGGCTTGTCACTCGATGCAACCTTTGCACATTCTAAAGGTACGGTGTTATTCCTAGGTTAGATGCAGTATCGGCTGATTTTTCCCAGGAGTGGACCGGCCGCTTCTGGAACGAGGTTTCTCTTCAATCCCTTGCTTGGTGTATCAGCTGGGGCATGGGGGTCAGCCTTGTAAGGTACCGGCGGATTGACGCGCTCAATGGTCGTCATCCACACCAATGGGTTGCACACGATTCATTATCGTTACTGTGGGTGTGACGTATCGGACCACGCCAATAACCTGGAGCAGCTACTTCGCAATTCATGGTATCCGCCACGACTATCGATCCCGGAACCTGCGGACGTTTGAAGCATTGGATCTGTACCGACTCCTGAACTTGTAGGTAATATAACGTCCACGACTTGTGGGGACCTGGAGCGGTTGACTGACGCAACCAAAATCGCCCTATTCCGGTGAGTCTTCATTGTGCTTGGCTGGGAAATGTACTTATTTTGGCCATGGTAGGATCGTTACAAGCTTTGGGCGGATGTCCGTCATACGCTTCTTGAAACGTGCGAAGCGTGCGGGCCGTGCACACGACCCGAGGGACTCAGCGCGACAAGAACGGGCCTGTGCCGTGTTGTGCTGGGCTTGCCGCACGACAAAGTTAATCTCCCGAGGCTGGAGAGACGTATCACCGGAATTCAGTACGTTCAGGCTTCCCCTTTTTATTTCAATGCTGATGCACGTTTTTAGATTCTTATATATGTTGATATTGGCAGTCGATGCCAACTTCCGCCTCAAGAATCGCATTCGCAAGAATGAGCATGATGATCCCTCGTTTGGTTCTGGCTGGGGTATCTCGTTGAAGACGGTCCGTACCGGAAACACTTGGCGCGCTACGTCGCCGAAAAGATGTACGTCGCGTCGAACTTAGTACATTGAGAGATTAACTGACGTGTCGTAGGTCGCACATGCATAGCGTTTGCAGCGCTACTTCAAAAAGACACCAGGACGACGACTGGCTTGAGGTGCTCAGGGGTTGGCGGCGTCGTTTGCGCCAGACATGAGTTGGTGCGACCCCAGGGAATGGGTGATTTACAAAAGGCGAACGGTACGAGTTTTGAATTAATAAGAAGGAATGTATTATTAACAACCGTCCAGATATGCTAATATGGATTATATTGTGGTGTGCGCTCATCGGCATCGCATTGCTGTGGTTGACGGTCTCATACACATCGCGTGCCAATGGCAAATCAACTTGAATGCCCGGAGGGAGAAGATGCCGGAACATCTCGAGGTGCCCGACGATCTTCAAATTCAGTTCGGCTTACCTGTCTGGCATGCGGCGGCACACGAGAAAAGTTGCGAAGCGCAGAACTCATTGACATACTCGGAGGGCGTGGGCCGAACGGACGGAGAGGGGATTGAGCGTACGTGGTCCGCGCTGAACCCCGTGGCATGGGCGACAAAGGAGATGGGGAAGGGAGCGCGGCACGACGCCCTGGAGGACCGGATTGATCATCATAACTGGGAGAAGAATATCGGCCTTGGTATGTGTGATCTGTGGAGCTCGGCGGAAACCTCTTAACGCGTGCGGATGTTAGGTGATACTCTGGCTCGCAAGTTGGTCGTCGCAATCGCGGAACGCGACGTCCAAATTGCCGGATTCCGGGAGGTCGACAGCACCTTGAAGAAGTCGCGGAGGAAAGAATGGCAAGAACGGATTGACAAATGGTTGGCTGACCGGACACAGCCCAATCCGTACGAGATAGAGGGCGGGAGACGCAGTAAGTGATCTGGAATTGAAGTCGTTCGCGTGGCTGACAGTGGATGGATTTAGGTGGTCCATCCGAGGCTTCTGTCGCCTGGCCCTGAAGAAAGATGAGTTACAAGAGACAGCGGATGCCGCCGATGGTGCGACCATGCATTGCAAGGGTACTACGGCATTTCTGGTGGCCGGAATGCAGCTCGAAGATCTACAGTACGTTCGCGTTGTGACGAGAGCGATAGTAGCAAGGCTGACATCAGTTTAGGCACCGTATCAAAGCAGAGGCGAAGGGCAGAACGCTCCTGGCTGCCGACCAGAGTTCGCACGTGCAGGAACTGCGTCTCAGCTTCGAACGCAAGCTGCGGACATTCCAGGTTTTGCAGGCGAGGCACATGCCGGCCGCCGTTAAGGAGTTGGAGGATGAGGAGGAAGCAAGAGACCCGGATTGTCTTCCCCCGGCGCCAGAGTATGTGAAGTTGTGGATGCCGAGCGAATTGAGCGAGCGGCAGCGGGAGAGGGGTTGCACGAAGGGCCTGGCAGGGCAGGAGGTAAAGTTGCGGGAGGCCCAGTGCTCGAACGCGGTGGACCTTCTACGGACCCGCCTGCACGCGAAACGGCACATGTTGCTGTTTCGCAGTCAGATTGTGGGTCAGAGGGGTGGCTCACGGTCGCAGACGTTAGTCGGTCAGATTGGGGAGCGCGTCGATGCGATCGCAGAAAAGTACTGCTGAGGGCGTGCAGCCTTGGTGTCATTGAAGGGAGAGGCCTATTGTGATGGGTCAGGGTTGCGAGAGCTGGCGGTGGCAGACGTGACCCTAGACGAAGAACAGGAGGTCGATGCCGCCGCCCGTCAGCGCCTGGCCAAGATCGGGAGTAAGACGCGCAACCATCGTAACGAGCCCACGCTGTCATCCAAGAAGAAGAAGTTTTCGTGGATTTGGACGTCCGATGGTGGACCGGAGGCTGACGAGGAGGGCCTACATGACTGTGAGTGTATGCCCGGCGTGCGGTGGAAAAGTGAGATACTGACGCAATTTTGTCTACAGCAGTGCGCGTGGAATGGTCGAAGGCCAAGGCGCGCAAGGATCGATGGGTAGAAGAGGTAATGCTGCTTCGCGAGGAGATGAAGAGGGTGATGCGCTTTTTGCGATGGAAGGCGATATGGTGGGAGACACAGCGAAGCGTGAGAGGCACCGAGATTCCGCAGGCCTTACAGGCAGGGCTGGATGCGTACGCCGCTCGTCAGGCTGCGCTGCACCATGGCATTGCGCGGCGTTTCAAGGCTGATGGGACACCTCGCGGGCGGAAGTGGTGCGGGATGCATCTTTGGAAGATGCCGCACTGGAGGAAAGCATGACAAACCTGGTCGCCATTGAGGCAGGGTCGAAGGCAGCGGCCACCCAAGAGTCAGGGAAAGGTGTCGGGATGTAGCGCAGCGCAGGAGGAGCTGGAGCTCCACTCCAGGTTTTACCGCAGCCCCGCCAGCCAATCGTGATCATGCAAGATGGCGCCCAAGAGCACGCGCAGACCCCAGCAATCCCGCCGCGCAAGACAGTGCGCGCAGAACCCGCACGCCCCCATTCACATGCACCGACCCGCCCCCGTGATCCCGCCGCGCAAGCCGGCGCGCCACGCATCCCCCAGCCCGCGCAGAGGCTTCCCCACACTGCGCGCTGCTCCCCCATGCACCAGCCCGCCGCCGCGATCCCGCTGCGCAAGCACAGACCCCCTGTGATCCCGCCGCTCAAGACGGTGCACAAACGGCATCCCGCACGGGCACGCCCCACGCATCCCCATCCCCAGCC